>CM034540.1:40267956-40414762 GCA_020002185.1 Paraescarpia echinospica | reverse complement strand
GAGTTCCAAGTAGATATGCTTAACCCATATTTTACAGGCACTATACATTGTTTCAGGACCTGGTTCGACTGTCGGCCGACAAGCTACAGAAGAGAGACTCGCACAACAAGCCAGCAAACATCAAGACTAATGTCCCTGAGACGTGAGTTGACAATGTCGTAAATAGATGACATGATATTGGTTAGTTTGACACATGTTATCCTACCAGGCCTGTCAATAACACGCAGCTAGTTGGGCTTTCCTATCAATAACATGCACAATCACACATCTCAAAGCATTCTCATAGGCCTATACCTCACTTAAAGAGCCATTATGTCGTACCTATGCCGCCAGGGCAATGTAGAAAGACCAAGAGCCATTGTGTCGTACCCATGCCATCAGGGCAATATAGAAAGACCAAGAGACATAGTTTCGTACCCATGCCATCAGGGCAGTATAGAAAGTCCAAGAGCCATTGTGTCGTACCCATGCCATCAGGGCAATATAGGAAGACCAAGAGCCATTGTTTCGTACCTATGCAATCAGGGCAATATAGAAAGACCAAGAGCCATTGTGTCATACCCATGCTATCAGGGCAATATAGAAAGACCAAGAGCCATTGTGTCATACCCATGCCATCAGGGCAATATAGAAAGACCAAGAGCCATTGTTTCGTACCTATGCAATCAGGGCAATATAGAAAGACCAAGAGCCATTGTTTCGTACCTATGCAATCAGGGCAATATAGAAAGACCAACAGCCATTGTTTCTTACCCATGCCATCAGGGCAATATAGAAAGACCAAGAGCCATTGTGTCATACCAATGCTATCAGGGCAACATAGGAAGACCAAGAGCCATTGTGTCATACCCATGCCATCAGGGTAATATAGAAAGACCAAGAGCCATTGTTTCGTACCTATGCAATCAGGGCAATATAGAAAGACCAAGAGCCATTGTGTCGTACCCATGCTATCAGGGCAATATAGAAAGACCAAGCGACATTGTGTCGTATCCATGCCATCAGGGCAATATAGAAAGACCAAGAGCCATTGTTTCACACCCATGCCATCAGGGCAATATAGAAAGACCAAGCGACATTGTGTCATACCCATGCCACCAGGGCAATATAGAAAGACCAAGAGCCATTGTGTCGCACACCCATGCCATCAGGGCAATATAGAAAGACCAAGAACCATTGTGTCGTACCCATGCCATCAGGGCAATATAGAAAGACCAAATGTCATGCCGCTTGCTTCATTACTGGCAACTAACACTCCAGACACAAAGAACGCATGTCAGCTGTGCTATCAAACCTAAAACTCAACGCCATTCAAAGCAAATAGCATTCAAAACAAATAGCGAGACCTAAGACTCAACTTCATGTATAGAGTGCTTGAGGGATCCAAACGTAAACAAGTCATATACCCTTAAAGCATTTCTGAATTCTCAGACTGTGTGACCTCAAACGTCGTTCAACACCTGTCAGCCAACAACACCGTATAGTATTGGCAACCCACACTGACCAATTCAAAAACTCATCTTTTGACAAAAGTAGACTGGACTAAACAAGGCGTAACATTGATGTCTGATACCACATGAAATTACTTTTATCTGGCCACAGCTCCCCACCTCCCTTTCTCAGACAAATGTTTGTTAACATTGATATGATGAAATCAGTTTGTTAATAGTATCGGTCCAAAGTATAAAATATCGATGTCCAATGCCAGACGAAACTGCCTCTGACCCCCCCAACAAAAGTAACTTTGTCTGATATTGGACATCAACATTCTGAGATGATCCCTAAGTTCATGCTGACACCACAGATGACAACCAATAGACACCATATGCGCCCCCTCCCATCACAGACTTGCCAATAGTGGCGTCTTATGCTGCACCCCAGATATAGTTAAAATAACTTTGCCTTTCTACTTTCAGACCCCACCGGTCTTCCCTGCCCGACATCCCCCTGACACCGCGGGAAAAAGAGATTCTAAAAGAGACGAGTGTATTTCCTGCAAACAACATTTCCAAATCTAGTGAGGACATTGTCGACAATGGCGAAGTGACGCGCACCAACAGTGACGAAGCTCCTCCAAAACCTCCTCGACCTGAGCATCTGCACTCTCTTCTTGCCTTAGCCAGGTTCGTGGGGGTTTATGGGCCATATGTTAGAGTTTATTGACCACATTCATTGGACAGTTTTTAGACTTTTGGTGGCAGTTTTCATTTGATACTTTCCAAAGTTTTTTAGACTTTTACATAATTTGTCAACATTCCAGAACCTTCAGACATAGAGTTAGCATTGCATTGGGGATAGGAGTTTTTTCCATATTGCGTAATTTGTGTACCCTCATTGTATGGCATAGTGGTGATATCATTCAGTACTAGACTTGAGAATGCTATACAAAATTGTAAGCATATTAGAACATTCAGGTTTTGATTTAGTTTTGTTAAAAGCAAAATAATCTGGTGTACAAGTTTTTCAAAAGAGGCCCTTTGCACCACAGTAGATGATCATTTATCGAGATTCTGCAGGTAATGTAATTTAACAAATAATTTACTTTTTAAACTACTATTTTCTGGTTTCATCCATTTTTTTTTTCATTTTTTACTTGATGTAATTGAAATTTTTATCCTAAATACACACACTGTCTCATCTTAAGGCGATTGAAAAATCTGGCATAAAATGGTAGAAAAATTGTGAGAAAAAGTCATAGAACTTATTATACTCCAAAAACTGAAATTGTAGGACTTTTATTTGGTGATCTGTAGTCATAGACGTTGTTATATTGAGACAGTGTTGTTTATGTTTAGATTGCAGGAGGACCCTGATATTCCGCCCCCACTCCCAGCCAAACAACGCACTGCGTCCAATGTGTTTGTCTTCGACACAAACAGTCACTCGGATCTCAGTGGACAGTCCACACCCACAAACATGTCATCCCCGCATCACTCCGCTGTGATCACAACAATGGACAACACAGCAGCGCCACCTGGTGACCAATTGGAAATTAGCGCCGACGCTGTAAACAGAGCATCGACAGATTCTAGGTACTCACATTATGACAATTTCAGCGCCACAAGTGTCCGTGATGCTGGCGCAGGTATTCATGACTTGACGGCGAGGATAAAACGATTGACGAGCAACATCGACCAACACGGATGTATCAGTGTCAGGGGTGATGTCACTGACTCAACGTCACCCCCTCCCCTGCCCGTTAAGAGGACTTCCCGTCACCCAGAAAAGGCAGTGATTCCCCGGAGTCGTGTCACGTCGGAGTACGACAACATGGACTCCGCAGTTGCCAGGACGACGCAGTCGAGTCCAGCACTTGTCATAAGCAAGAACGTGTCATCGGCCGCCATGACGTCGGCGTCGACTGGTGTCATGCGTTCGTCACACAGTCTTACGTCACCTGGATTTCGAACCGTTTTGCTGTCTTCGTCCTGTACCACCACGATGCAGGTCACAGTGTCAAAAGAGACCTTCTCGAGCACTGAGACATTCTCCTCCATGGGGACTGAGATGTTTGGCTCAAGTGCCGAGAGTCTGCAGAAACCCCCGCCCCTACCCCCAAAGAAACGACATGGTGAGTGCAGTTTTTTATGCAATATGTAACAAAAAATACAGAGTACATTAAATATGTGACCCGCCACAGCGAACAGTGTATTGAGTCGGACAGGCCTATTCTGCATATGAGCTAAAAATAGCTTACCGTAATATCTCACCTTTTAATGTCCACTTTATGTTCCTCGACAAATAATCCCAAACTATCAAATACATGCATTTACAAACCCATACCTTATTATGCCCTATAGACATGCATTGCCTAATAGACGCGCACCCCTTAACAGAAGTGAAATCACCCACGAAAACTGATTTTCAGTAATAAAATAAAAGTACACTTCAAAAATGCAAAATACTGTAATAATACCACTGCTGGCACCACCTTGAAGATAACAATTCATTGTACTTTTTCTCATGAGGTGGCACCATATTTATAATTTGAACGACTTTTGTATTATTCGTGAAGTCGGGCATGTTGTCATAATCATGTAAACCTTCCAAATAATGCAGACGAAGGGTTGAAATAAGGTGATATTCACAATCGCGTAGACGTCTGTAGGAAGGGTCAAAACAACGAAGCGTGCTCCGACGATGTCTGACTTGACATCTTTGAGAAATGCTCCCTCCACGCTCGCAGTTGGCCTAGAGGCTTGCCACGTTGCATTGCTGACAAAGCACATGGGTTTGAATTATTTGAGCGCCGAGTCAGCAACGCCCAATGTGTCTCGTTGGTAGCATGATTATTGACAGTTTAGCACTGCTCAATGTATTGATCTGGCATTTGTCCAGACTCCAGAGTTATAAAACTGCAAGCATTACTGTCAGTAGCAGTATTTCTTGCGAGTGGCACTCGAGTAACGTCTGCTGTCGACCGAACGCTAGATGTTTTGGAGACGTGCTGATTTTGTTTTTACTACGTGTTGCCTATCTTAGTGTTGCACACGTGTGACATGTATGCAATTTGTGCGTTTATCCACCGCTGGCAGCTTGTGCTACGTACGTCTTAAGATAAACATCAATAGATGCACACCCAATCCCTTGAACTCACACAGTGCGCGTCTATTGGGGATAATACGGTATATTAAAAAATAATAGACAAAACAAGTCAAAATGGCCTCTTTTTAAGTTTGAGTCAATTTTAGTTATAAATCAAAAACTCCTGAAGATATGTCAATAAATAAGGTATCATTTTAACACTTATAAAAAGTACAAAACTCCAATACAAATTCATATTGTTATTACTAGCAGAAATGTCCATCCTCCTGATGGTGCTACATAAACACACACACACTGAAGATAGTAATCGTTTGTTATGACCTAAATTTGAGCAGTTTTTCGGAATCCAGGTCAAAAACATCCCTAACATATTGGTGGGTCATGGAACAGTCACAGAAAACATGCGTAACATTGAGACCAATCAAATGACATCTGTCTAACATCCAGTATGAACCCTTAACTGAATTAAAACCCTTAAAAACAGGCAGTCTGTTCCTCTACCTGGAATTAACCAGCTTAGTAATGTGTAACAGAACGTCTGCTTTGTTGAATGTGGGAAAATGGGAAATTGTTGAACATCAAAGGACATTGTGGTGAACTCAGCCCACCTCGGCATTATTACCAATAAAGCTGGCTTTGAAACTGGATGTTTTTTTACCATTTGAACGCGCTTCGGGGTCATACCTTCCAAGTTTTTAATGTTCTTACGGGCTTACCAAACAAAATTTGGTGGGCAGAATACCTTAAATATAGTTGTTATAGTCTTAAGAACATTATATTAAATTAATTAATAGATGAAAAACTACCTGAACAGACTACCTTGTTTTAATCTATAGTGAATTTAAAAAAATTAATTGTTCCATGTTGTCTGTGTCCAGTTGAGGCGTACATGCAGATGCTTGGCCACTACATGGGTCCGGGCAGCATGCAGGAGTTCAGTCGCCATTCCGTCCACTCCGTTAACTTCTACCATAGTCAGTGGCAACGCCACCAGATGGAGCTCTTCCAGTCGTTCCACGCCACGCGCTCGAACACGATGAGTGTCTTGTCCGACCTGTCCAACCACAGCTCCGACAAGTTCTCAACAACCAGCGGAAGTTCCAGCGATGACAGCCAGATGGCGATGTTGCCTTGGAAGCCACTGCGACTGACGGTAGGCCGCGTCTCAACCACATTCTCGAAGCCTCGAAGCCTTTTACAATTTTGACATATCTAAACGAGTTTTATCTGGTAGAGACTTTCATTGGCATTGCACGCTGATTTCTTCAGTATCTATATGCCAAATGACATCATCACACGTGATGCAGATCATAATTCCCCTTGTCTCGATTTATTGGTATTCTGGTTGTCAATCAAGATGAGGGAAATTACAATCTACCACCTCACATGTACAATGACTTCATTCGGCATCATAGGTACTGAAGAAGTCGGCGTGCAATGCCAACGAAAACCTCTACCAGGTAAAACTTGTTTGGATGTCAAAATAAAAAAAATATTATTTAAAAGAACTATCCTGAAGAATGTTCAAAAACTTTAGTGTTTACATTACTGCTTTCCAGCAGGAAAACAATTTTTTCCACTCGATACTGCTTTCACTTTTGTGTTGATCGGCTTGTAATAGCATTGCATAGGGAACTTAATATACTTAAAGTTCAGGAACTATTTAAACTAAATGTTCTAATATTTGTGTATAAACAGCGTACGAATCAATTCCCAGTCTATTCCACCAATTTTACCAATGTAATAGTGACTTCATGATCAGAAGTTCCAGACAGGAGAACAATTTATATATACCTAGATGTAATTATAGAACTGGAGAAAACTCCCTGAAAGTAATAGGGGCTCGTCTTTGGAATAAACTACCTGTAGACATTAAACATTCGAAAACGCTAAATATGTTTAAGCATAAAGCCAGGAGTTTTATAATTGGCATTAACTAAAGTTTAAATCTAGTTACATATTGTAAGAAATTCGCTTGTGAATTTTCTTATATTGGTACAACATCTCTAGCTTTAATTTACAGAAGTCGTTAACCTGAAGCTATTGCAATTGAATGCATTGTATAACCTTTATATACGTAATATTATGTATGTGGGAGTAACCTATATGAGTTTGATTTAATTGGCTACCAGCTCGATAAGTTATACTTCTCTGGTAGCCACCTCATCTGTGTTACATTGCTCTTGAATTGTGCTGTATATTATCTGGATGAGGAAATAAATTTACTTACTTACTTGATGAAATGTCCCCTTTTTGTAATTTAATTTGTAAGGTAGAATCAGTGTATTGCTTGCAAATGCACTGAACATTTCACGACTGCATTAGAATGCACATTCAAATGTTCAATGTTCAACCGTCACGTGCATTCAATGCGTTTGTATTTGTTAATAAGCTTCATGTCTGTACATGGTGTTTGTTACACAAGTTCCGCCTGTGTTTTTGCCATTCATTGTCGCTGAGATGTATCTTTGTATAGCATCCAATCTGGGCACTATCAAGTTATCAACTGTGTCATGTATGTAGCACTAAGCTGTATCAATGACCAGGACATTTACTAGTCACATAGATGTTGGTTAACTAGCCCCTTGCTGCAAGCCAGTATACAACACAGGCAGATAGCCTTATTTATTTTGATCATAAATTTACAAATTGAGAAAACAAAAATAACTGTAAAGGTCAAGAAGATTCCCATTAGGACGTCACGTGTCAACATGAGGACGTCACATGTCAACATGAGGACGTCACATGTCACTAACATGAGAGCTCAAAATAATAATAAAAAGTATTACTAAATAACGATAATAGTAATCATAATTCAGTTTTACTAAATAAATTAATGAGTCAATTACCATCCATATACATAAAAAAGCATGTCAAATATGTAATTAATTTTACATTATACTAGTATGTGTTTTTAGTTCTTAGGTGTAACAATTAGGAATATTGCAGTTAGATTCATAATAAATTCAACAATTGTTATTACAAGTGGTGAAACAGGACGCTTGAGTGAGAGGGAATGTAACGTGTGATGTTTGATGCAGGGTCTGGCCCTGATGCCTGGAATGAAGGCTGAGACAGCCAACAGGGTATCTCTGTATGACAACACTGGCTCCCTCGAGGCATCGGACACGCTCGAGAGCGAAGACAGGTGGGTGTACAGTGCTGCCATCTAGTGTATGGCTCTGTGGTAAAATGTCGTCTTCTTTCCCTTGGTGTTTTGTTATGTGGGGACGCCATTACCCTTTCCATGTCGTCACCGAGAGATGATATCCTGATCTTCCACTGTCTGACCTCGATACCATGGTCTCCCACAATCAGACCTTGATATCCTGGTCTCCCACAATCAGATCTCGATATCCTGGTCTTCCACAGTCAGACCTCAATATCCTGGACTTCCAGCCAGACCTAGATATCCTGGTCTTCCACAGTCTGACCTCGATATCTTGGTCTTCCACAGTAAGACCTCTATATCATGGTTTCCCATAGTCAGACCTCGATATTCTGGACTTCCAGTCAGACCTCGAAATCCTGGTCTTCCAGCCAGACCTCGATATCCTGGTCTCCCCCGTCAGACCTCTATATCATGGTTTCCCACAGTCAGACCTCGATATCCTGGACTTCCAGCCAGACCTCGATATGGTATTCCAGTCAGACCTTGATATCCTGGTCTTCTAGCCAGACCTCGATATCCTGGTCTTCCACAGTCAGACCTCGATATCCTGGTCTCCCCCAGTCAGATCTCGATATTCTGGTCTCCCACAATCAGACCTCAATATCCTGGTCTTCCAGTCACTGACAAAAAGGGTAAATTCAAATTAAATTAATTTTATTCAGTTTTTATTAAATTAAAATTCACTTTGCAAATTGTCAACATATTTCTTATGTTCATCAAATCATTAGCAACAATTATTTCAAAATCATAATGTTTTTTTGGAGTTTTCTTGCTCGCTTACTCAGTCCTGTTTGTTGTGCCTCTAAGTTCAGATTCTTTTGGTTATAGTATCTATAGAAGTCTTTTATTATTATTATTAACAACAAAATGCAGGATTAACGACTTTTGCTCTGTACATGACAATGAGAATGCTTAATCCTTTTATTTGTTGCGCCACTGCTTCAGGACTTTTCGAGCATATTGGCACTAAACAAGTCATTCCATTATTCTTTTTATTGTATATTGATACAGTTCTGTTAGAAACATTTGTCATAGTCGTCACGTGGTAGATGATTGTCACCTGTTTGCAGGCCGGCGATATGCAGTGGTCCGATGACACCGGTTGACCCGAGGCAGTCCGTTGTGTCAGAAGGCAGTCCCTCACCATGCGACTTACAGAATGACAGTGACTCGGACTTCGCCGAGATGTCAACCCTTGATGACATTGATGTCTCTGACCAGCTTGTCAGGAAACAACCCGTGAGTAAACAAACCTTTGTTGTTGTTGCTGTTGTTGTTGACATTGTTGTTGACGTTGTTGTTGTGCTCCACTTTCCCCTGTTATCAGGCGTGAGGCTGGCTTCAGTCTCGGTCCTCGATTTTTGTTTGTTTTCCTTCCATCAACAATCCCACATCACTGTCTGCATCATTCTTCTTCTTCTCCCGCCTTCCAATCCCACCAAAACTCTCTTTCAGCAGTTCTCTCATTTCATTCATGGTCTTCACCTTTTTGCTGAATCAAATGTTCGTTTGTTGTTCTATTAATAAATCTTTTTCTAAATCGTTAATAGAATTATCCTATTGTAATGCAGCTGATATTAATATATTTGCGTCAATATTTTGTACAAGTTTGAAGTTTCTATCACTACTGTACTTTAGTATGTTTGAAACAAATTAAAAAATAATATATTAATTTTATGATGCAGTTATAAGTACTGCTATCAGTTTATTCCGTGGAAGATATAAAATAAATTACATTTATTTGTTCAATTCAACAAGAGTTTCATGTCAAACGTATGCCAACAAATATTACCTTGAACAATTTGACATGACTTAGTTTTAGAATAAATTTCATTATTTATTAATTTATTAATTTTAATTGTCTTATATTTTTTATTGTGAATTCATGGCTTAACTATAATTTAGATAATCGTGCAGAATAAGAACTCTTATTATTATTGCATACTTGTAGTGATATTGACACAACACCTATAATTATGTGTGGTCAGCCATTTTGCATTGTGTAAGACTTCATGGTCTACATTTGTTGATAGGGAGAAGATGGACCGGAGATACGAGGGGGGACTATTGATGCCCTCATAGTGCACGCGACAACAGCTAATAAACATGGTGAGTAACTGTGTGGGCTTGTCCACCATTCCTCATTCAGTGACACCATCATTTATAGAAGTCATACCAGTCGCAGAATCAGTTAAAAAAAACGAGAAAGTTTTGATTTCTGATCAAGTTTTTAACCAGTTTAACCACTGCTTTGTTTTAGACTGAGTAAAATTATGTTTTTATTTCTTTGAAACTTTGTATATATGTAAACTTAATGCTCTTGTCGAGTAATATGTAAAATATGAAGTTTGTTGATTGCGAAATTATGTCACTAAGGTCGCTCAAATATGGTCATTTGCGTGTAACAAAACAACCAGCCACTCAAATGTTGGTGACGTCAGGGGAACAGATGCCCGTGAGCACCCCAGCCTTTTAGCAGGGTGCACAACTGTGGTGGTTGGTATTTCAAGCAGTACCTAAAATTGCTGTTGCGCAATTTAATAATTGGTTAATATCACCATAAAGATAACAATCCTGTCTACAAAATGTCAGAAAGTACACAGCAACTGTGTTTTCTTTTTTGAATTATTGCTGTTTGAACATCTCTTAAATGTATCTTGTTGCCAGATTTCATGTTCCAAGAGTCGTTCTTGACGACGTACCGTACGTTCATCACACCACGGCAGCTGCTGCACAAACTCTTGTATCGCTACAGTCGCTTCAGTCGTATCAACGACCCCATCAAGAAGAAACTCTCACGCAATGCCTTCTCCTTTGTCATTCGCATGCTTGATGAACTCTGGTAAGATACTCTTCTTCCCCGTGGCGCCCTCTTTGAAGGGGCAAGTTTACCATAATGATGTATGTATTTGGACACTGTTTTCGGACACCTAAAAAATTTACAACATTTATTATTTTATGTACCTTAAGTTTTTTGACACCTCTGTAAATTATTTCTATTTTTGTTCCTGTCTAATTGGACATAAATACAGGAGATAACTGTAATGAAGTTACAAAGGCCGGTTAATACTAGGGTAATGAAATGGGGATGACATGATGTCAAGGCTCGTTCGCGTATGTAAGTATTTGGACAGTGTATCTGAGAATTACTTTGGTGGATAGTATGTTTTCAGTGTAGCTGTTTCACTGCGCCTGTTTTCTTCAGTAGTTGGCTTGCTTCGTCTGCATAAAGTGACCTGTCGACAGCATCTCGCTTCACACTAATTTTCGTGTTAAGCTGCACCGTATCATGATTTATTCCCTCTGAGTCATAATCATATCATCAACGTACTTCTCCTTGTGTCTGTCCAATGTGCTAGTGAATGTGTCTGTCATTGCCTTAACCAGTGTCAATATTTCTGTGATCTTGTGTGTCTTGTAGCACTTAACTAGACGAGGGGATCCTTTGAACTGTCATGGATCTTGTGTGTGTTGTAGCACTGAACTAGATGAGGGGATCCTTTGAACTGTCATGGATCTTGTGTGTGTTGTAGCACTGAACTAGACAAGGGGATACTTTGAACTGTCATGGATCTTGTGTGTGTTGTAGCACTGAAGTAGACGAGGGGATCCTTTGAACTGTCATGGATCTTGTGTGTGTTGTAGCACTGAACTAGACGAGGGGATACTTTGAACTGTCATGGATCTTGTGTGTGTTGTAGCACTGAACTAGACGAGCGGATCCTTTGAACTGTTGTGGATCTTGTGCGTGTTGTAGCACTGAACTAGATGAGGGGATCTTGAGGACTGTAATGGACCTAGTCTTCCAGCTCCTGTGCGACGGGGAGCTCATGTTGGCGCGTATTCTGCGAAACAAAGTGCTTGAGAAATGTGAGTGTAGACGCCACCTACAGCAGGCCAGTCACAACGTCGTCCTACTGCCGTCCTACCAACTCACCATCAAGTAAGTCTCAATAAATTTGACAGCATTGTCCTACTTCTCTCGTATTGTGTGCGTGTGTGCGTGTGTACATTGTACAGTTCAATGTGACTCTCAACCCTCCTTTCAGAACTATTTTAGGATTACATATGGAATATTGCAGTACATTAACCATTCTGTTTTTAGTTATTTTGTTAGCAGTTTTATAATTGTTTCTATTTATTTTTTTCTTGTATCACTAACTATATTTAACATAGTCTTATGGAATGTTTTAACATGTTTATTTTGTTAACATATCCTTATATGTAAAACACTGGTATTATGTTTGTATGTAAAGTGCCCGAGAGCAGTTTCTATAGGACATTTCAGTGGAGCGCAGTGGTACAGTGGCTAGAGCATCATACTCTCACTCAAGAGAACCCGGGTTCGAATCCTCTGCTGCTGTGTCGCACCTTGGACAAGTTCATTCACTCTACATTGCTCCAGTTCACTCAGCTGTATGAATGAGTACCTGGCTAAAGACAGTGGTGGATATTTGTGTATGAATAGTCTTGATGCATTAATTGCAGCATGGCTGAATGCTTCCCAGAGAAGTCGAGATGGTGTTCAGTTGAACAGGTCTGCAAGGGAGTAAAGTGTAAAGCGTTTTGAGCTAAGGACTAGATAATGTGCTATGTAAGAACTTACTTTTTTATTACCAGGACACATAGACTGATGGACTTCAAGTCAGAGCAGGTCGCAGAGCAGATGACCTTACTCGATGCCGATCTCTTCCACAAGATCGACATTCCTGAGGTGCTTCTGTGGTCAAAGGAACAGAGTGAGGAGTATAGTCCTAACCTCGCCAAGTTCACAGAGCACTTCAACAAGATGTCTTACTGGTGGGTGAACGTTCTTGATTGGGTGACACTATAGCTTTATCTAGAGACCCTTTCACCTGTCATTTGAACGGGTAAAGTTGGTTTTTGTTTGGGTGATAATAATAATATAGTGTTTATATAGCGCCCCGTCCAAATAATTGTTCTGGGACACTGTACAATGGTCATTACAAATAAATTAATAGCAAAAAACCTTACATATTTGAAAATACTAACGTTCTAAAATATGCAATCATTACTACTAAGTAAATCAACTACATTGTTTTTAAAATGTGTAAATAAACACACTATTAAAATAATAATAATATATTAACTATAATTAATTACGATCGTCGAGCGGTTCCTATAATAGTGATGATAACATGGTCTTAGTTGGTGTCTCCCATTCCAAGGGCATAGCTAACATTTTAATACAGCTAATTATATTATTTTGCAAGTTGTTTATTGGTTATTTTTTCACTTCAGTATTTGAGACAGATAAGTAATCTATTTTGAAAATAATATGATGCAAGTATTTTAATAGTTTGATGATTTCATCTAAAGGTTATAGAAAGTATGTTCAAACAAGCTAGGGTGTAGTAATCGATACTAAATAGGTTTGATTTTCCGTGAAACAAATCTAAGATGAGCAGAGTGAGAAAGTAGAAGAGAGGGAGGACTTTGTAGTTGTTGTATACCATGTGTGCGTGCGTGCGTGCGTGAGTGTGGTGTGTGTGTCGGTGATTGTGTGTGAGCTATTTGTTGGCAGGTGTTGTTGCTGTACACCATGCTTGTGTTGTTGTTAAATGTTGTAGTTGTTGTGTGTGTGTTGTACACCTGGTGTGTGTTGTTGTTAGTTGTACACCCTGCTTATGTTGTTGTTGTCAGGTGTCGCAGTCGTATCCTGGAGCAGGAAGACCCGCGGGAGCGAGAGCGATACTTCATCAAACTCATCAAGATCATGAAGGTCAGTGGACATCTCACGGCCTATAAACATCGTTCCCACTTATCACTGGCTCAATGCCTCTAGAAACATAAATGCGACCCATTCCTGCTTCTATCACTGGCCTGTGCCCCCTGTTATCACTGGTTTACACTCACTGATATCACTGGTTCACACTCACCAATATCACTGGTTCACACTCACCAATACCACTGCTTCACACTCACCAATACCATTGCTTCACACTCACCGGTATCACTGGTTCACACTCACCAATACCACTGCTTCACACTCACCAATACCACTGCTTCACACTCACCGATATCACTGGTTCACACTCACCGATATCACTGGTTCACACTCACCAATATCACTGGTTTTCACTCAACAATACCACTGCTTCACATTCACTAATACCACTGCTTCACACTCACCGGTATCACTGGTTCACACTCACCGATATCACTGGTTCACACTCACCGGTATCATTGGTTCACACTCACTGATATCACTGGTTCACACTCACCAATACCACTGCTTCACACTCACCGGTATCACTACTTCACACTCACCGATACCACTGCTTCACACTCACTGGTATCACTGGTTCACACTCACTGATATCACTGGTTCACACTCACCGATACCACTGCTTCACACTCACCGGTATCACTGGTTCACACTCACCGATATCACTGGTTCACACTCACCGATATCACTGGTTCACACTCACCGATACCACTGCTTCACACTCACCGGTATCACTGGTTCACACTCACTGATATCACTGGTTCATACTCACCAATATCACTGGTTCACACTCATCGATATCACTGCTTCACACTCACCGGTATCACTGGTTCACACTCACCGATATCACTGCTTCACACTCACCGCTATTACTGGTTCACACTCACCGATATCACTGGTTCACACTCACCGATATCACCGGATCACACTCACCGATATCACTGGATCACACTCACCGATATCACTGGTTCACACTCACCGATATCACCATATCGTAGTATTTTGAGGCATGAATCCCTGTCTCTGTGAGAATTGCCATCGTGCATGTCCTTTGCTTGCAGCACCTGAGGAAGTTCAACAACTTCAACTCGTACCTTGCGGTTCTGTCGGCCGTGGACTCCGCGCCCATCCGGCGCCTTGAGTGGCAGAAACAGAACATCGAGGTAGGACACTCGTAGGTGTTGTTCGACAGTGTAGCAAGGTAGCAGTTTGCTATGACTAAGGGCTGGTGCCTGTACATACGTTTTAGATCAAGATTATGTAGCTTTGAACAGTTATTCACAATGTTCAGCTTTGAACAGTTGTTTACAGTGTTAAGTTATGTAGCTTTGAACAATTGTTCATAATGTTCGATTATGTAGCTTTGAACAGTTGTTCACAATATTCGATTATGTAGCTTTGAACAGTTATCCACAGTGTTAGATTATGTAGCTTTGAACAGTTGTTCACAATGTTCGATGGTGTAGCTTTGAACAGTTGTTCACAATGTTCAATTATGTAGCTTTGAACAGTTGTTCACAGTGTTAGATTATGTAACTTTGAACAGTTGTCCACAATGTTCGATTATGTAGCTTTGAACAGTTGTCCACAATGTTCAATTAAGTAGATTATGTAACTTTGAACAGTTGTCCACAATGTTCGATTATGTAGCTTTGAACAGTTATCCACAATGTTTGATTATGTAGCTTTGAACAGTTGTCCACAATGTTAGATTATGTAGCTTTGAACAGTTGTTCACAATGTTAGATTATGTAACTTTGAACAGTTGTCCACAATGTTCGATTATGTAGCTTTGAACAGTTGTCCACAATGTTCAATTAAGTAGATTATGTAACTTTGAACAGTTGTCCACAATGTTCGATTATGTAGCTTTGAACAGTTATCCACAATGTTCGATTATGTAGCTTTGAACAGTTGTCCACAATGTTAGATTATGTAGCTTTGAACAGTTGTTCACAATATTTGATTATGTAGCTTTGAACAGTTGTCCACAATGTCAGATTATGTAGCTTTGAACAGTTGTTTACAATGTCAGATTATGTAGCTTTGAACAGTTGTTCACAATACTATGCATGTTTTCTATGAATGTTCCAAGCTATATAATTTGATTATTCATAGAAATTGTAATAGGCCCGATGGGAATACTTAACAATACATATATATATATATATATATAGTATCCTTCATGGGAATATAGTTGACAATTGGCCCAAACACCATGAATGGATTTGCAGAGATGTCATGCAAAGTGTAATTTAATAACTTATATTGATTTATAGGGCTGGACTATGTGTATCGTCTTGTGTGGAGGTGTATAGTTCCAGCCATATTTATATGTTTTATAAGTTGTAATAATTGTAATAACATCTTGCAGGTGCTGCGAGAGTTCTGTCAGCTGATTGACAGCTCATCATCCTTCCGCGCTTACAGACAGGCCTTGGCGGAGACTGAGGCCCCTTGCATCCCCTACATGTAAATACCCTTTGCATCCCCTACATGTAAATACCCCCTGCATCCCCTACATGTAAGTACCCCCTGCATCCCCTACATGTAAGTACCCCTGCATCCCCTACATGTAAGTACCCCCTGCATCCCCTGTATGTAAATACCCCCTGCATCCCCTGCATGTAAGTACCCTTGCATCCCCTACATGTAAGTACCCCCTGCATCCCCTACATGTAAGTACCCCCTGCATCCCCTACATGTAAGTACCCCCTGCATCCCCTACATGTAAGTACCCCTGCATCCCCTACATGTAAGTACCCCATGCATCCCCTATATGTAAATACCCCCTGCATGTAAGTACCCTTGCATTCCCTTCATGTAAGTACCCCCTGTATCCCCTACATGTAAGTACCCCCTGCATCCCCTACATGTAAGTACCCCCTGCATCCCCTACATGTAAGTCCTCCCTGCATCCCCTACATGTAAGTACCCACTACATCCCCTGCATGTAAGTACCTCCGCATCTCCTACATGTAAGTACCCCTGCATCTCCTACATGTAAGTACCCCATGCCCCTTGTATCCTTTATATAAAAAGTAAAGGTGAGTTCATATGTAGAGTAGTATTCAGTCCTCAGGACTGCTCAAAGTGATTGATAGTTTACTCCCTGGCAGACCTATTCAATTGAACACCATCTCAACTTCTCTCGGAAGCATATATTAATTGCCCCCTGTCCACTGACTGCATCCCATACAGCAAATCACCTGAGGAGTGCCGTGTTTGGATTCAATGTTAATCAGAGGCCAGTGATTATGTGACATCACCATGTCCTCGTGTGTTGTCTTCTTGCAGTGGGTTGGTCCTCCAAGACCTCACGTTTGTTCACATTGGCAACCCGGACGTTCTGTCGGATGACTGCATCAACTTTGCCAAGAGATGGCAGCAGTTCCAAATCCTTGACAATATGCGACGCTTCAAGAAATGGTGCGTATATATCCTTTTGAAAGAAAGACAATTTTTATTCTGTTGTAATTTTCATATTTTTATTGCATATACATTTTCTTGTTTTTACAGTATAAAAATAGATTCTTTATCGGTCTACTCTGTAAGTACTTACAATGCTGACCACATAAATGTTCTCCATGTAGGTTTAAAATATAGTTATTATCTTGCAGCTGATGCAATGGCCTAAATTAACAGCCTTTTTTGTCATAGTCAGTTCGCGAATGAAACATGTTCGTACTTTTTTAGCAACTACGAGTTCAAGAAGAATGAGAAGATCATCGCTTACTTCAACAACTTTGACGACTACCTCTGTGAAGAATCACTCTGGCAAATCTCGGAGGCTATCAAACCCCGCGGGCGAACGCCCAAGAAACAACATGATTCGTGAGATTGTTGTCAAGAAACAACATGTCTCATGAGATTGTAGTCAAGAGACAACGTGACTCGTGAGATTGTGGTCAGGAAACAATATGACTAATGAGATTATGAAATTGTTGCCAAGAAATGACATGACTCATGGGATTGTGCAGGTGGTGCCACGAAACAACATGACTTGTGAGATTGTGCAATTGTTGCCAAGAAAGGACATGACTCATGATACTGTGCAAATGATGCCAAGAAATAATGCAACTCACAAAAAAGTGTGGTGTTGATATTAATCAAAAAGCAACAAGAACTGTGATCTTGTAATGGTTGTGCACAGAGGTAGCACGTCTGTGAGATTTTAGAAGTAATAGATTGTGGAGGTGATGCACAGAAGCAGCATACTACATGAGATTGTGATAGTGGTAATAAGGTGGAACATAGAGCATGACCGATAAGATATTGGTGGTGATATATGTACGCAGCATTTGGCACAAGGATGTAACATGACTCATGGTGCCAATGTAATAAGAATCACATGACCCTGTTTTGGTGCCAACATGACTCATAGGGCAGTGGTGCAGTGATCCTGTAACATGACTCGCTAGACCTTTGAGAATATTATTCATATTAAGATGCTATATGACCCATGAGACGGACATTGATGTCACACAGAGACATGACTGGTGTTGAGGTCATGAAGCAACATGACTCGTGGTACAGTGGTGTTATAAACTAACATGACCATTGAACATGAGGTATTGGCACTGTTTCAAGCAACATGACCCATGCAACTAGTGTTTAGATCATGAAGCAACATGACCCGTGGGATTGTGATGTTACAAAACAACATGACCAGTAAGACTGTTGGTGTTATGAACCAGCAAAGCCCATAATAGTGTGGTATGCCCACTAGGCTATAAATGTGTTAGTTCCAAGAAATGACCCTAGAGGGAGGCAATGCATACACAGACGTAGTTAACGGTCGATACTTGTATATATGACAGATCACCACGTGATAGCCGTGCAGTCAAGGTTATAGACGAGATACTCTGCATTCTGTGTATTAGCAGGAATAATGAGGAACTGTAGAGGAAAGATGAACTGTGCAGTAAATATATGCAGGAACTTCAAGTGATACGTCAGCTTCGATAATCTGCCAATTGTTTGTTATGCCTGATTATATGTTAATATCCTATCTGCATTTAATATGTATCCAATATCTTGTTATGGTGAATATGTTTATAGGAAATCCAGTTGCAATTGTTTTTAAACTGACGAGGTTTTTACTGTATATATCCAGTTTCTAAGAATGGGTGTCCGCACGAATCAGCATTTCTGCTTACGACTCTAAATGTGCCATTGTCTGACATTATCTGACATAGAAGATGTGTAACTAGAATGGCCCTCTGTCAGTGTGGGGCGTAATGGTCAATTACAATGCACAGTACCATAGAAATAAAATTACAAGGCTTCACAAATCAATTACAATAGATACAGTATAAACTGCAGTAATTCATAGTTTAAATACACCTTTTTAAAACATACTACATGGGCTGCTCACTTCTGAACAGGGTAGGTAACTTTGTGTACTCTTACTGCCAGGGTTGGGTTAAATTACAAACGTTCAATTACAAAGCATTGTAGAAGCTCAATTACAATTTCAGCGTTTAAAAATTTCATTTACAATGTCATTGTAATCAATTTCAAATTATGCAATTATGCCTGCACCCAACCTCACTAAGTGCACTACTCCGGGTATATCAACACCCACTCAAGGCATTTGTTTCCGTGTTTCCGTGTTTCAATGCCATTATGGCTCTCATGTGTAGCCATAATGGCATTGGCCATAACTGTTATATGCTTTCGCCATGCCTTGCAGGCAGTGTGTTTAGACTTGAAAAAACTGTATTATAGATTGGTTGGGTTTGCTTATCCATTTCCGGACGTTGCAGCCTTGATGGATTGTCTATAGACAGCTCTTTCATTTGCCATTCTCCCCACTCACCAGACGTCTGCTCCCATCCATTCCTCTATGTCCTTTTCCCAATGTCTCCTAGGTCTTCCTCTGCTTCTGCTGCCTTCCACTTTTCTTTCCATTATTAGTCTCTCTAGAGATTGATGCCGTTTCACATGGCCAAAATAACTTGGTTTCTGTTTCTTTACAAAGTTCAATAAAGTCCCGGGTATAACACCAAGCTCATCTGCGATAGATTCGTTAGTTCTATCTACGTTCAGTCCACGAAACTCGTAATATCTTTCTATAACACTTGTTTTCAAATGCATTTATACGTTTAGTAATGTTCTTATTAAGAGTAAGTTTCGCATCCATATGTAGCCGTTGGAAATATGCAGACTCGGATAATTTGTAGTTTCATATCTTTGTTCGTTGCTTTCCACAGCTTCTTCATCTCCGTCAACTTTTTACTCGCCATTGCCAACCTCCGCTTGATCTCTTTCATCCCATCTCCATCCGCTTCTATCAGTGACCCCAGATATTCAAAACTTTCCACACGTTCTATTTCCTCGCCATCTACTGTGACTTCTGGTTCTCGACATCCCTTCACATCCATAATCTTAGTCTTCTTGATGAATGCAGTTATTCCCAGGCCTGTTACACTACCATTGACATGACAAAGTCACTACAATGGTCCAACTAAAAATGGGATAAAGTGAAACAATTTGCCTTCCTATTTTTAAATATATGATCATTAAACAAATAATACTGTCGTATCCTAACTACAGGTAAACAAAATCTTGCCCTAACTTTTTTTAATGTATTTTATGCCAGGCCATTTCCCAAAAACAATAAATTACTAAAGTTTTTTCTTCTCATACAATTACATGTACCAGGTAGTATGTATAATATTGTGAAATCGCCCACTCTTTACGTTCTGACCTCCAAAGTAACAAGATTATCCCAGTTTAACTGAGAATACCTCTGTTTTGCGTAAGGCATCTTTATGTAATCCTATTATTCAACCCAAGAGCAAATATATATGATTCTATGCAATTCTGTACAAATGTAGACAGGTAATCAAAGAACAACCTACGTGCTATTGATCAATGATGCAGGATACTTCAAATTGGGGCACAGTTCAGGAAATCAAAATCAATGGTGGCAGGTGCAGTGTTAGACATGGTTCATTGGCTATTATTAATGCATTTGTTTGGTAAATACTCTCTCAGTTTGTAGATTGTTTATATTGTTTAAAGAGGGTGTACAGCTGTTTTCATTGGATAACTTAATGATTGTGTTATGGATCAATGCAATACTGTGTTCATTAGGTCCTTAGGATTCATAATTCATCAATTAGTTAAAAATATTCATACAAAATGTATGACGATCTTTTACCTCGTAATATACTTTTAAAAAATACTTGATTTGACGGTGAATTATATATATGTATATAATATATATATAGAAAGACCGCTTTAATGTAATTAAAAACAGACTCATATATCTTTTAAGGTGAAATATAATGTTTTTCACTGGATGATCTATTCGTCTGTCAAATTTCTATTTTACACAGTTGATTATTGCAGCAATAAATATAGTTACCTGGTAAATACAATTTAAGATCGAACAAAATAAGAGTAATTTGGCAGTTTAGCTATTCAAGACCCTTTAGTAGCTGTCTTGACCAATGAAAATGGCTGTACCCTTTTACTGCTGGGCTTATATACTGTAAACAACCAATGCTATTGTTTATGGTACTGTATACCTTCCGTGTTATAATGTCATGTTGAAGAAATGATGAGCAATTGTTTTGTCTTATGCAAAGGAAACAACAAACAAATGTTTTGTAGCCTGTATTGAATGTTGTATATTGCATACTTTAATTACAATGCATAAAAGAAGACATCTCATATCATCTTTTACTATGAGTGTGATTTGGCACGTAGTGTATACCTGCATATGCATCAGATGTGTAAAATCCTAATCATGTACAGAATTGTAAATACATTGTAAGAAATAGTTGACAACTTGTTCTTAGTGTTATTTCAGTGATAAGGAAAACAGGAAAAGGAAAAAAATAGCAAAACTGAAATATTGGTAGATTCTAAAAATATACCTGTACATTGTAAATGATGAAGATAGTTTATCAGTTACCAGTGAAATATTCAAACAAAGTTCATTTCGGTAAATTTGAGAAGTGTTTATAGTGCTCGAAATAGAACTGCAAGTATGTATTAAAATACATGTACAATGTACGTGTGTTGAAATTACATTAGGTTGTTGGTATGACAAGGTGTAAATATTTGTACTCGATATCCATATTCCTTGCCATGCTGAAAGTGAAGTTCTAAAAGTTTGGTACAATAAAGTGATGAAACGAGAATGGTGAAACCTTTACTTTAGTGGTGTTTCTCTAGTAATTAATTAAATCAAAATTTATTAATTTCTTTATGCTGCATCTTCCATCCTGTCCGGTTTTCTAGGTTTTATTAAAATGACATCTTACATGTACATATTATCACACAGATACTCCCTACATACCAGTATATATATATATATACACAGGTATATATATCTGGAAATACACAAATCATTTACAGTATATCTAATTTATATATGCGTTATGATGGTTATGTATGCAACATGCATTTAGAATGGCGTGCTAATTATTAGCTAGATAAATTTAAAATGTCTTCCTCAGTTTGTGTATATAATTATATATGCAGTGCATGTGTCGTTGCCCAAACCTCTGAAGTCTCTCTGCTATTCGTCCAGCCCGGTCACCATTCCAAAGATATCTGTGAAGCCCTATTTCATTCTCTTGTATCCCTCCACTTTCTGCCAATGTCGCTATTCTCTCCTGTGTCAATTTTTCGATTCCCCTTCTAAAGGAAAGGTAAGTTCTTATATAGCCTAGTATCCAGTCCTTTGGACTGCTCAAAGCGCTTTACACTTTATTCCCTGGCAGACTCATTCAATCGAACACCATCTCAACTTCTTTGAGAAACATTCAGTCGCACTGCAATTAATGCGCGAAGACTATTCACACAAATATCCACCACTGTCTATATCCAGGTACTCATTCACACAGCTGCATGAACTGGAGCACCGTAGAGTGAACGAACTTGTCCAAGATTTGACACGACTGCACATGATTCGAACCCAGGTTCTCTCGATTGAGAGTCTGATGCTCTAGCCACTTCACTCCTAATAGTTACAATTACAAATATTCAAGTAACAGTAATAAGTTGAACAAACACAATGCAACTGTAAGCAACGTAATAGTCATTCACCTATTACTTTTGCTGTTTAGCCAGCCATTGATCCTTTGAAACCAGTTCTCGTGCCAACTATCCTTTCCACACAAGCCTATGGGCTTAGTGGCTGCTGGCTCACTGTTGAACACCACAGGTGTCAAAAACATCCTGCACATGTATTGAACCAATAACTAACTGTCCACCAAGCAGCAGTAAAGTAGACTGGTTTATTTATACTGATTAGTGACCAAGACATTGCTTTTGTCTTTCATTCATGTATGGTACTGGAATATAAAATGAAAAATATGTTCTATCCTTAGACAGTGAAGTTAGTAGATATTAATACTAAATTTGTAAATATTTATGCATACTGTACATTATACTAAACATAGTTGCGGTAAGAGTGGTAGTAATTCACTGGTGTCATAACAAAATAAATATTGAGGGGGCTGAGGCCAGAGCTTCAGTTCAGCACACCACTGTAGGTTCCGTGTCAGGTATGACATGAAGACAGGTGGAGGGAGGGTGCTGGTAAAAAAAATTATGCGATTATGTTCTCGATTTTGCCATGAACAAACTAGAAGCACATGGGTGATATTTACAATTTTCACAAAAAAGATGTTCTTTTTTTCTAAATATTTTAAGTTAGTGTCCAAAAATATGTTGGTCATTTCATAGGGATCGTCATCCTGTATCGTGGGGGACACTGATTGCTGCAACCTACTAAGTGAAACAAGTTAATACAAACTGACCCTAAAAGCAACGTTGAATCATAAAAATCACAAGTGCCACAGGACATACTGCTAAACACATTTGTATAGACTTTGTGAACTCATGCAAACACACCTTAACGTGGCCAAAACATTCTCATTGGACATTTAATAGGAATTTTAAGTTACTTTTTGGATTTATGCTCAACATGTCACAAACTTATAAACTCAGTGGTTATATGCTGGTATGGAGCACTTGAAATAATTCACAAGTAGATTTAGTAGGTAGTAGATTTTACTGTTAATTTACATCTCTATCAACATTGTGGTGTGCACTATTTTTCCACATCAAAACAAAGCTGAATATATACACAGAGCCAATGTCCGCCCTGTACTGCTGTATGCATTACAAACATGGAGAACCAACAACAAGATTTGAGAGCTGACTCAGAGGTTTCAAAGGAAGTTGCCTCAGATGAATCCTGAGAATATGCATGTAACAAACAGAACATCTTGGAATGCACTAAGATCAACAACATCGTTGATGAAGTGAAACAAAGGAGATGGCTTTTGGCCATGTTCTTCGCATGGACAGAAACAGCCTACAATATGCAGCTCTAAAAAGGACACCACCTGGACAACAGAAAAAGGCAGACCACTGGTCACCTGGAGAAGAACTGTAGAAGAAATGAAGCTGGCAGGGAAGACCTGACATGAACTTGACTGGCTCGGCAAAGAGGTAAGACCGTCTTGGCTGGAGGAAATTTGTTGACACCTTACGCTTCTGTGAGAGTGAAGAGAAGAGATAAGGTAAGGATCAACAGCACTCTCCTCATAGTTGGCTCTCATGTTACCTCTTTCTGCAATCATTTAAACTCTTCATTTTTAGTCTCACGTCAGTTTTTTTTTTCTTCATATTTACTTACAGGATATGGTGTATAATGGCTTCCTGAATTCTTCTGTTTGTTCTGGTTGAGGGTAGCTTTCATAACTTATTTTAGACCTTCCATTTAGTCAAACATATACCAACTTCCATTTGCCATATCTCAATATAGATTACTCTTGCTACAAAATGGGTTTCAACTACTATATCTATTACAATGGTTGTGTGAAACTTTATTTTTCAACGAAAATCAACAATAGTTGTTGTAGGGCAAAATGCAAATATGTTTCCATTTCATCAGAATTGCATGGAGGGTAAGATTTCTTTAAAAATAAGCCACCATTGAAAAAAACCAAAACTGGTAGTTCACACGTAAACTAATTATATTGAGCTGAAACTGTCTTGCATTCAGCAAACAAGTTATCAGTCACATTAAAGTACACACACACACAAACAAGATGTACAGTACTTGTATCTTTACTCTGTGATATAAACGTGTTGTCTAAAATGTTATTGTGCAAACTTTCTTTCTCCAGATCAATGCCATTCAGTTTGCACCATGCTGAACACAAGTCAGATCGGTCTGATTGTGTGTGTCTACAATTCTCTTGGGAAAGTAATATACCAGTGCCAGACACAGCAGGTAAACAGTGTTAGGCGCATCAGTTGTCCCTTCTGATTCCTTAGGTTGTGTGCGATGTGTTCTCCATGGCTATAGGAGCATCCTGGGCAAGGGTTGGCACTGGTGCCTTGTTCTGAAAGCACAAGATGTCAGCATCAACAAGTGGCAGTTTTTTATATTTGACCTATCCATCAAGTGACCGATTGCCTAGCAAAACCTCCATCAAGCCATAACAAAATTGATGCCGTGGAGTGTTCAAACATTCCATTGTACATTTTGTTAAAATTCTGGTCACAAGTTTTTATTTATGACGCAAACATAAGGCAAAGTTTTTAATTAGACAACTGTACGTGGGAATGTTTCCTTTATGAGTTGTCATGCCGAAGTATGTACTTCACATTTCTATCATCAACATGGGTGGCAAAGGTAAAGCCTGACGGAGGTCATGCGCAAAACGTTTATTGTGACGTACGAAAACCACGACATACTGGACGCATCAACTGATGGATTCAGTACGTCGCAGTTTGCCTACATCACAATCAGAACTATGACCTCCATCAAACTTTGCCTCAACAACAACGTTTAAATATGTAATAATTAATTACGTGCATTACATTACCAGTGCGGCATGACACTTGCTAAATCAACCTTTCCAACATACAGTTCTCGCTTGAACAATTTTGGAGGCACAAGAATGTCAACAATCCATACAACAGAATGTCAACAATATGTACAACAGAATGTCAACAATATGTACAACAGACTGTCAACAATATGTACAACAGAATGTCAACAATATGTACAACAGAACGTCCGAATGCTCCATGTGTTCAGCATCCATTTTTGATGGCTTGAAGGACCTTGCTGCTAGGCAACAGGTCATCTGATGGATAGTTCAATTTGTAAGTTTGAGACAAGAGCTAGCTGTCTTGTTCATTTCCTTGGCTCTTTTGATAATTTGATCTACAAAAAATATTTCTTTAAACTTTTATTTAACTGTGTAAAATTTAAGAAAAAATATGTAAATTTCCTAATAGGAAACACTCCAACAACAGGGCCCATTATTCTCAGAAGAATTACAAATTCATAAGTCATGTATTCCAAAAAAAGGCAGCCAAGCTCCCAGTACAGCAGTACTACACGGTGAATTTAAGATTACAACATAAGCATTGCTGTGATGCCGAGATTGAACATGGCTTATGTAATACTTTGGTGCTATTTAGCACTTCGGATAACATTTACCAAGATATTCAGGATGAACACCTAATTTTTCTGTAATATTTACGGACATTTTTTATTACAAATTCGCGGTCTTTTGAGAATAATTATGGCCTGCGATACCAGTGATTAATTTTTATAAGTTGGGCAACTGACCTAATGACAAATGAATTTTATAATAATTTGTCTCTGCATTGATGGTGTATGAGATATGGAAACAAGGTGAGACAGACAGAAGTAATGTAGCAGTATTTATAATACCACAAGATACAGACATAAGTATGCAAACTATGTAAATTAACAAATGTCAAGAAATCTAGTTTCAGTAACAAGAGCTGCAAGCAATATTCCTTGCCACTTACCAAGTTAGTTGATCGTTCACACAGCATTTCGTACGCCCAATAGTGAATCTGGAAGTATCAAAGGAGAACATTAGTACATTGTGTATTTGTTTTTTCACACATTGTTCCAAAAGAGAAGAATTAATAATTTTTCCCAAACAAAGATAAACCCAAATTACTTCCACATAATTGTTACCTTATAGAAATTGGGTTTTAAGAATCACAATGACTAGTTTTGTTTATGTTTTACGGTGTGTGGTGGATACTGAATGAACATTACAGTTGTACCTCTGTAATCGTTTCTATTACAGTGGAAGTTTGGTAATCAGGACACTCGTCTCTATTACAGTGAAACCTCTGTAATCAGGACACTCGTCTCCATAACAATGAAACCTCTGTAATCAGGACACTCGACCGGATTAACAGGTTTCCAGATAAATGAACCATGCACATAGCTGTGTATATTATTAGCACATGGAAATTCCATTCCCATAAAACGATGCTGGTGCTGAGGTTACTGAACTAGTGTTTATACTCGTGACTAAATCATTATTACTGAAAGACTGAAGATTTATGTTGGCATCATCATTAAGTGGCTTCAAGACATTTTAACCTCACATTTTACTGGTTCAATTTCAAAAAAAGTTGGTGGCAACTTTATGATTTTTCCTAATCTGAAACATCAGCCTGTAAGGTCTTTACTTGGGGGAGGACATTGTGGGCAATATTTGACAGCAGATAGGCCTAACAAAATAATATTTGTGTGTCCAGGTACTGGAATATTTTAGAGTAGGTAGACGTTTGCATATTTTCTTGCAATTTTTCTGCATAGTTGCCACCCACAATTTCTTCTGATAAACATAAGAAAAACATATTTATGGTATTTTGAGAGGTAGATCATCGGGCAGTAAACAAAAATGTTTATGCAAGCACCAACACAAGTGATGAAATAAGGCCAAATGAATTACGTTTATTAAAGAGATTAAGTTAAAGAGAGAGAAATGTGGGCTCTACATCCCAAGGCCAGGCCTGTGACTGAGCCCATACTAGTCTCCTGTACCTCTGGATGACAGAGCCCACATTTCGGCATATACAACATTAGCAGTATTGTTATAGATATATAAAACAACAGCACTACTACTGTAATCACAGTAGACCTTATGCACTGTACCGTACTAACCAAGCTCACCATTCATTCACACTAACTATAATCCCAACTACATGCTGAAGAGTTACACCATATCAAGATTTAGCCTAAACCTATAAGTGGGGCCATTATGCACAACTTACTAAAATCACCGGTGGAAGAGAAGCTGTCTCGGCATCAAAACCCCGTGAACACATTGTCCACCTGCACTAAGAAAATGGGGAAAGCGTTGAGATCTGCTATCAACCCCTCTTCCACCAACGATGTACATGTTGTTCCCTAATGCTATCAAAAATTGGGAGGGAAGGGAGGGCCAAAATTTTTGATGTGACCACTCTGGCTGCTTTCACAAAACGAAGAGCTCATTGCAATCTGCCACCGAGCGCCATTACCGCACGGTGATTGGTTCCTTGTGCCAAAAGAGCACCAAAGACAAAGATGGGTAATTAGCATCAGGTCTTAGGAGACATTAGGCCAATCATCACTCGTCCTGCGTTAGAGGTTACATCGGGCAGTAAACCAAAATGTTTTTGTGCTTCCATTTATACAGGATTACAAAGAACAGGTGTATTTTTTCTTGTCATGTTATTTCTGGAATTTCTAGGGTCAGCTATGTTTAACAGGGTCAGTCAGGTAATACTGTTCTCGTAGGCTGTACTTACTGGCAGTTGTGTAGGAATAGCTAGACCCTGAATCCTCTTCAATGTTCCAAAGTCGGGAGTGTCAATGTCGCTCACCTGTAAACAAGGTGGTCCCAACAAATGGACTATTCATGATTTTAAAAAAGTGTCTGATCATTGCACACAGTAGAATATGCTACAATGGACACAATAGTGTGGATTTTTTGTATACGTTTATACCAGGCATAACTTCCCCCAAAGGTCCATATTAAACAGGCATTTCAGTTTGTGTAGCTGAAAAAAGTAATTGTAAGATGTCTGTGGAATGGCCAAATTTCAAACATTCGTCTTTTGATGGTGACCTTGTTTGACCTTCACTCCACTACTTAGTTTCAACTACAGCACCAGTTGACAGCTCATTGTATCACAGATACCGTATTCAGACCTGCCTACCCCGAAAACTTCCTGTCAGTAATTCATCTTCCAATTTACACTGATTTTCAGGAATATAGGCCTGCTGTCAGTAATAGTTCAGAGCCATGTCAGATATTGTCAGGAAAGGAATACCACTGGCAGTAATACTTTAATACTGTGACTATGATGATAGTTGTACCCAAAACATAATTGTCTCTAATAAACTGAGGCGTTTTGAAGCGTCCAGTTAACAAGGTAAGGTAGATGTTCTTTTCAAGTCAAGTTTAAGCAACTGAAAGAACCTCAATAATTTTGTGTTGTTTAATACTAACCACTGTAATTCTGATTTTATGTATCTTTCAAAAACAGCATGCTGACTCAAGCAAAATTCCACATTACTGCCAGATTATGTAATAGACAGCAAATAACAAATACCACTCGGAGATTTACATTGTAAACTTTACTATAGAGAGAAACACGATCATCAGAGTGGACAATGCATGGTAGTCTCCAAATTCTAAGCCCAGAATCAACAGGTGCAAGTTGAATGCATGTCAAACTTTACACAGCACTGTTGCGACTAGGGCACTTGTGAAGTTCCTTCATTCAACATCATCCTAGGTATATTTATATTACGAAAATACTGTGTCTTAGCGCATTTTTGAAGCCAAAATAGGTACCCGGTTTGCATTAGTCTGCACCGCTTTGGTCGTGCGTTACCGCATCGCGCCCGTAAAGTGGGTGATATAGAGGCAAATGTGGAGCTATTTACGCCTAAAAAGTGCTCTAAGACACAATATTCTTAAAAGTAAATATGCCTGGGATAAAGTTAGTGGCATCAAAGTTAGGCAAAACTCAAGTTATAATGGCGAAATCGAGGTGAGTCCAGATTCTACACAGGTGCCGCGACTAGTTGTGTCCACTGTCCACACAAGACATATCTGGTTAGACCCAGAGTCACTGAGTGTCGTCAGTATGCTGTTGTAAACTTGCAGCACATTTCTTCTTGGCTGGTATGTTGTGCCATTTCGATATCCGCCATCATTTCATGCCGTGTGACTTCTTTTTGTTTGAGCGCGGAAATGTGAATTTATCGTAACGCTGTTTCCTATTGGTCAGATTACGACCAGAAGCAGTGAATGAAAAACCATGTCACAACAAGCTGTGTATATATGCTGCCACCTGTTGAATATAGTGCTTTGATATAGTGGAAGCTAAATTTGAGGAGCAAGGAAGTGATTGACGATCATTGGGATAAAGAAAGGATCCGTAATATTTTCATACCTCACCGTAATACCGTAATTTAAGGTGTGTTTCCGGAATGATTCCGGACAATCCAGAATGGTAGTCAGGTCTGCGTATTGTTCCCTACAGACGCGCACTGCGTAATAGTCACGCACCCCCTTTTAACACAAGTGAAACCACATACGAAAACATTTTAAAGCGTGAACGTGCTCATCAATAATGCCAAATACAGTACACCCCCTGGCGCCACCTAGCGGATACTTTCTATATAACAATTATTTGTACATTAGCCGTAAGATGACATCACGTTTCTGTCAGTTTCGTTTTATTCTCAAAGTTAGGCGTTCTAATAACGCAGAGGAATGATCGAAATAACGTGATATTCATAATCATGTAATCGTATGTGGCCACGAGGAGTCAGAAGAACGAGGAGCCCTTGGATGTCCAACTTGATGTCTTTGGGAATCGTTCTCTTCGTGCAGCGCTCGCACGAGTTGCAGTACACCAGCGTTGTCGTATTACATCGCTGCCCAGACGTTGGCAAAGCACGCACGTGGTTTTGAATTATGTGAGTGCCGATTCAGCACATACGGAGGATTTCCTGGTATTTATCTAACGATGTCGTCTGGCTAGCACGTTGATTGTCTGTTTAGCATCACTCAAATAATCGAAGCAGTCTGTCTTTACTCGCGCTTCCTGTCATGTACCGTGTTCCGTCGATCGAGCGCCAGACGTTTTGTTAGATGTGTTCAATATGTCGTTGCTACGTATTAGTCCGCCCACCCCTCACAGTTTATGCTACTTATGTCGTAAGATCAATTAACAGATGCGCACCCAAATCCTTGCACTCGCGCTCTGCGCATCTGTTGGGGATAATACGGTATAAACAGTACGTTTCCCAATGGTATATGACATGGCCTTGTAGGCAACCATTGGTATTCTGCATCATACAGTGCTTGCGGAATGGCGCAATTTCGAACATTCATATTTGATGGTGACTGTCTTTGATCTTCGCTCCACACATCCAGCACCACCTGACAGCTCCACATCATATTTCATTCTGGTGGGGAGAAATTGTTCCTTCATATAGTATATAGTGTGTACATGGAACTGAAGTAAATACACAGTTATTGTAAGTTTGATGCTCACAGAATTGCAAAAGTTTGAATATTCATAATTTCATGGTGACCATGTTTATCCTTTCCTACGTACAATACCATGTAACAGCCCCACCTCATACCCCATTTTGACGGGCAGACAATATGCTTTCCAAAACTACATATGACTTTTGAAAATTAACTAAAGTAGATATGCAACCATGTTAAGATATTTGCAGAAGACCACAATTTTGAAAATTCATCATTTGATGGTGACCTTCTTTGTCATTCGATCCACACTTACTGCAGCATTTGGCAGCTCCATGAGAGGCCTCACTGGGATGGGGGAGATGTAGGGCTTTCAAATGATACCCTAACCCTACATGCTTAGAGTACTTACCGCTGTCACACTGTATCTAGCTATGTGTCGTGTGGAGGACATGAGAGGGCCTCGTGTGATGTCGATGTGGTCTCCCATTCTGTAGACCGGCACTGTACTGCCAGGGGAGGACTGGGCTGCTATTGACGGGATCTGCAATGTCTTGAACCTACAGGCAGATAACACTTTGTGCAGACACCTCATTTATTTTGTAGCCTTTTATTTATATATTCCACACAGAACATTTTAAAGTCTGACATTTATTGTTTTATTTACCGGTACTCTACTTTGAGTAATTATATGACATAAGTGCCATTGAGGATTACCTGGTAAACATACCATATATATATACATACATACAGTATATATATGGTATATATTTGTTATATTATATATATAAAATATGGAACGATATAAATGTTGTTTTATTTTTTATTAATTTGATTTGTTGTTTCAACTGTCCATCTTGTGGGATTTGCACACTGCGTAGATATTTTGTGATTAGAGACATTGACACTAGCAACTATTAACCATAATATAGGTTTGGGCAAGGATTTTAAAGTGAAATTGACCTATTTCGACTTGTACTCCAGGCCTTGCGATTACAAGTATTGAAATAAAATTTGCACCACTAAAAACGTCAGTATGTTGTCTGTTCATACGTAAAACGTTGTCATGATAACTAAATAACTACGAGTTCCGTAGGCTTCCAAAACAACCCATGAATCAACGATCTACAGGCCGGGTGACATGCTGCCTGTGCTAAGACGCTATGTTGTTACACTGGCGCTTGCTTCTTCACAGACCTCGCGCCGCATCAATTTTAGTTATATTTAGTCAATGGTAGTTCGACCGAACAGTGATAAGCACTCATCCGAATGAAGAAAAATGTGCCGGCCACATGCGAATGTAACATAAGCCAATGTGTAGATGACATCTTTTGCTAACTTCACTATTTCACATCAGATTGACTAGTGCTTAATACCAATTGATTCAGCATTAAATTTTGAATCAAATAAATGTTGTTTTGTGAAAATTACATTTAATTTGTTGCCGTGCTGACACTTAAAAGGTGAAAGATTTGCAAATTTTACCCAAATCAACGCTTAGCACGGCTTCAGTAGCTTGTTCACAACTCATGTCATTAGTTAAGTTTCTAATATTTCATTTGATGCATATGCAAGTTATTTTGGCATATTGTGGTTCCTAACTGCAAACATATATGATCTACCCAACAAATTATATTGTATTGATAACTTTTAGCGAATAATTTGAGTATTTGTTTCCCCGTTAAAAGTGGATCTTCTCATCGCAATAAAATAGACTGATTCACATAACTTTAGCAATGGACGCTTGTACAAGTCAATCTTTGGTGTGAGGGGCGTGCGATACCTGTCGTTAACTGACACTTTGCTAAATATTCTTTGTGCTATTTACGCTGTATGTTATCCAACTTTACGAATATGTTTTATGTATACTGTAACATGTATGTGTTATGTTAAAAACGATTAGGGAATTACAAAATATATTAAATAACAGGAATGTCAGCAAATGGCACTGCGAGAATAGGTTGGCGTGTCATTGCTATTTAGGCCAACTTTCAAATCGCATTTATGATCTACGGATACACATGGGAAATCGTATTTATTATATAATATCTATTTACTCTACTTTGGAAATAATGTACAGATATACGTCATATGTCAAATTAAAGATCAACGACAATAACTTTGATAACATGTTGGTTGTTCCTTTTGCTACGTGACCAAACAATTTGGAAATGTACACCAATATATTTTAAAATGAATATCAAAATTTACTAAATTACAAAGAAACAGTGTTTGTGTTAAATATGCGATTACAGATAGTTTTAATTTAATATTATTTTATAAATAAAACAGTTATACTTATAGAAAGTAAGCTATATTTCTCACAGAACTTAAAATTCTAACTAAATTACTGAAAAGTTTACTGAACAGGCCTGCCAAGGGGTACACAGTTTGAATCTACTGAGTAGTTCTAAGAACCACTGTTTAATAAGTACTTGTGCTCTAGCATTTAGATGTCCCACATAACTCTAAGCAATATTTCAGTGCAAACATGTAATTTGTATCAAAAGTTAAATAAAGCATAACTATACTTCTATAACTAGTGTTTGCTTAAAACAAATTATAAAACAAACTAATCACTGACCAACAAGTTTGTGCCAAATTTACCTGTTGTCATCAAACATTTTCAGTGCGACTGAGATGTCAACATCAAGTCGCTCAAATCTGATGTCATCATGCTGTAATTTTGCTCCAATACGACTCAAACAGTTCAACTCGGCCTACAGTCAAAACAACAACAAAATGAACATTATCATGCTAACATTGCCAACACTCAAGCTCAGCAGCATTTCAAATAGGTTTGGCTCAAAACAGTTTACAATATCAAATTGTCAACAACTGAATGAGTTCATCGAGGAACTAAAACAAGCAAGGACAGAAGGTTTCACTTCAGATATCAATATCTAATGAACAAGCAGACGCCCATCTCAGATGCCAATCCAACATTGATTATCCCAGGATTTATGTAGTTAAAAAAAGTCAACCAAAACCAATGCAGTCAATGTCTACAAGACATTAGGAGTAAAGACACTGTTAAACTTGAAAAAAGTGCAATTTATTTTTGAGAAATTATTTTTACCAAATTCACCTGCTCTGACATAAATGCATTTGAGTAGTCAGATTTCCCGGTGTGATTGTAGAAGCTGTTGACAGTAAAATGGTGCATTGGTAGCTGATTTTACTAAGCGGAAGAGTATTTGGCAGCAATTTGGCTAGTTGACCCTTTAGCAGAATTACTGCCTGCATCCATTCGTAAATATTGACGGGTGTCACACGTACAGGCATTTTACGAGAGCTAGAAATATTAGATTTTAACTAAACTCGTCCAGCATATCAATGAGATGATAATAACAGCAGGTGAGAAGTTTAAGAAACTTTGTAGGTCACGTTTTCTTGTAATCACACGAAACGTTAACATGGTCGCCAATGGGAAAACTAACAGTGTGCTGAGCCCATTAACAACTATTTACTCACAGATGTTGGCTTCCAATCTGGTAACTTGAGGTCGGCATCATAAACAAAGCTGCCACTCCGTACTGAAAAATACATGCAATGTATAAGTATACATCCACAGGGTCCATACACAATGACACGCATCAAATTCAAGGCTATGTCAAGGCTAATGAAAGGAAAATTCAAGGCCACTTAGCCAAGAATAAATTGGCTTTAGACCACTGACCTCGTCCTACAACTGGTCAACAAAAGATGGAGTGACATCAAAATGCTAACACATAAGAGATCTTGGTGGAACGCTTTAACGAATGTAGGAAATAAAATCACACACAAAAATCCAAATTTTGAGTTCTTTGTATTTAAAGTATAAGTGGAAATATTAAATAAAGTTGGGTGAATATTCATTTTAATAATCAGAATTATTACTTTAAAATATATCAACAAATTCAGTGCATAAGTTTGATAAAAATCACATACAAATGTCATTTGTGCTCAAGTTTAAATTGAGAGTTCTTTATATTTACACTATGAATGGAAATATTAAATAAATTCAGGTGAATATTTGTTTTAATAGTCAAAATTAACTTTAATATAAAAAATTCAGTTCCTAAGTTTGATAGAAAAAGCCATTAATAAATTTAACTTGTGCTGAAATGTTAATGAAGTTCTGTGATTTATTTTCCTAGCCAAAACAGTGATTTAATTTCCAAGACTTTTTCCTGTGACTTTATTTCCACCCACAGAGTTGACTGCCTGGTGCATCTATAGATGTGAATCTCACCATAGATGCATGCCCTGCTAAATCTAAGTATGCAACACCACTACCCACAAACATCTGATTAGTCAAGGGAGATAAATTTGAATGAACAGGAAGCACTGCATCACAAAAAGAGGTCCATGGGCAACTGTTGTGCAATATAAGCAGATAAGCTGATGGGCTTCGTAAGTGCTCACCAGCTGAATTACCTCCCCAGCCAGAGGGGGTGAGGGTACTGATGAATTAAAGGCTACAAAGGTCTGTAGCCAACAGCAGAGCCATAGATTATGCAAAATAAGCTGATAAGGCAACCTGGGTGTCATGCTGAGATCAGCAGGTATGTACTGGCTCCCAGTGAACAAAGGCCAGAGGCAGGGTGTAATCAAGGCTTTTCAAGGCTGCAAGCCAGAATTCAAGGATATCAAGGTCTTGAATTGGGCTAGGTGTAATTAAGGTTTTCAAGGATTTCAATGCCTTGTAGAGACACTGCACCCTACTATTTCAATTGTTTGTAGAAAATTTGATGAGTTCTGTTCCCATGCTATATGTGTGTGTGTGTGTGTGTGTGTGTGTGTGTGTGTGTGTGCGTGCGTGCGTGCGTGCGTGCGTGCGTGCGTGCGTGTCCTGTCAACATCACATGATCAATGATTGCCCATGGCTGTTGGTTTTATGCTATTATTAAATTAAAATGCCCCAGTAACTTTATAACTCATATTAGTAGATGTATGCAGGTCAAAGGAACATTTAAAAAATAATTGATCATACTTGTGTTAGTGAAACTAACTTAGATGATTATTTCTTTTAAATATTGGCAGTTGTATTTACCCTAAAAAGGGACTTTGAAGGGTAAGGCCGCTTCATGAGATTCAGGATGTTTTTGACTTTCTGTACTTTTGGCCCAAGTCCAGCTGGCTTGTGCTACGTCTTGGCGTACAATTGTTTGCAATGTGCATGTATTCTACAATTGTACCAAATTATGTAAATCAATGTCAAACATGCCCGTTTGAGCATGTGGGTCACAAGTCTTTTTTTCATGCTTGCTCAGTGGTAAACATTCGCACGACTGATTCTGCTATGCTAGAGTCTAACTACAACTCATACACTAAACAAATTCTTTTAAAATAAGACTACTGATATACGTTTAAATGCTTTTTCAAACACTCAAATTTATTTACAATTTTTGAATAACGGTTTCATTGACCCTCAAGTGTACTATATCATCAGATGACCTGTGACCTTGTGACTACAATCTAGTACTACAAATGTAAGATAGACCATATATGGTAATAACGGCTCACCATTGGGTCGAGGGAAACTGCACAACTCCACTTGAATCTCATCCTTGAACGCTCGTTCAAGAATGTGGCCGAGGATAAAGGAACACGATCTCCAGAATACCTGCAGTGCACAGATCATGATGTCATCGAGATTTCTGTAATTTATTTTAATAGGGAAAATCCATCCATATGCTGATAATAAACACAAGCTTACACGTAAATCTGGAGCAACAAATGACGGGCAGTGACAAAGCTGTATTTTAATATTTAAAAACCTGTTCCCACAGTTTCACCCTTTGGTGTAGAGTGGTTTACAACAAAATTCTCACAGGTAGGAGAAAGGCCTTCAGGAAAAGCAGAACATAAAAAATATGTACGTAAACAATTTTAAATAAGTACTTATCGGTTCTTTCTGAACTACATTGCCAATTAGTTGTTCAGAGGCAAACGATCCAATGATGCGAATAAATATAGAAAGATTGAACCTCGACACCTCAAAGGTGCACTTACAATATTCCAAAGTTACCATATTAATAAATAGATATTTAGAATCCCAATTACATACTCCACAATTTTGTGTTTAGTGTTCACAAATTTTAATGCATGTAAAACAAATCCTTGTCGCAAATCGGTCACCATTTCCAACTTCCCGACCAGTCTCCGTACCTGATTAGGAATGTCTGGTACGTCGTCTTTGAAATGTAGGAACTGCAGTTCACAGTCCTCTGTGAAGGGTTTGTGCATGTCCCAGGGTTCTCCGTTCACAAGCGCGACCACAGACCTATTCATGAGGAGCTCGCCGATGTCTACAACAGTACAGACAACAATCAGTGACTGTTCTAGCATTCATCTGCTACAGCATTTCCCAGAGATTTGTCATTTTTAAACTAGGCCACACCAATTATATTGTTAGCACTACAGATTTTTGAGACATTTTTGTTAGGGAGGAGGGGGGAATAAAAATAAGTCATTGCACGAGAAAGGTGTTTTGTGTAAATACATGAATTGTCATATGAGCCAAACAGTACAGTGCTACAAAAACTATTTAGCCTTGTATCAAAACTTACTAGACACGTACTTTTATGAAAGTTTAATAAAAGTTGAAGACTATTAGAATTTAGAATAACAAGTATTGATAACAAGACTTGGTAGATACCATTATGGTGTGTTAACATTACGATTTGATTGTTATACCTCCAAATATAACTATATTATTGTATTCTGAAGCAATGCGATGCTGGCTATGCAGACATTGAAGAGTGTCTGTTTTCCCAGCGTGTTAACTTGATTGGTCAAAATCCAATGTTCAGATTTTTGCATGTAGACAGAATGAGTAGCACGTTAAACATGCGCATGTTACTGGTTTCGCCTGTGTTGCACATTGGCAGTTTATTTTCTTTACTGATATTTTGAATCATGTTTAAAATGTCAGTCTTCGGGTTGCCTTTTTGCTTCTTTTCGGTGGCATTAATGTTGTCATCATTCAAGAAAATAAATGTATTAAATGTTGGATTGCTCATGTAGCATCCATAAGGACACTCACTGTCGTGTTGACCATAACCCGAGCATTCGACGCCAACACATACTATCGATATCAGAGTGGCATCGCTATAAACACGGGAAATGACATTGTTGATTGTGTCGAACAATTTAAATTTTGTTACTTCCTTTTGGGAAGCAGCGCCAAACTTCAGTTTCTTTATATAAAATCACACTGCAGAGTCTGGTTCAGCCATGGTTTAGATCAATTAATGACAAGTTGGACTTTCACAGATTTGTAGGATTGTAGACCAAAGATGCGCGACAGCCAATGAAACAGTGTTTAACATACAATGTTCGGTATGATGTGTATATGCTCGATGAATCGATACAAAATCATTGGTTCGGCATTTCGATCAGAAATAAAAGTTAAAAAATTGCAATTTTATTTTTATTTCCGTTTTGCCAAAATCGTTGGCAGGTCCATAATCCAAATAATAAAATTGGTGTCGCCTTAGGTAAATGTTATTCAACCTATTTGCAGAATTTTTTTTATTTATTACACATCTTAAAATTATGAGCATGTAACATATTAGTCAACATCTAGTCAGAGCATAACTATAGTAGTTTGCCAACATTGAGTGATTTAAGTGGGACCCTAACAATCATGCGATCAACCGTTGAAGACAAATTATAACTGTGATATTTCACACAGTCCAGATTCCACAAAGACCATGCGAAACAGAAAGCAAGATACCGGGTTCAACAGAAATGTCAGAAATGCGGGTACAACATATCGCACCATGCATACCACAATTTGCAATTTGATACACCCCAAAATGTGCACAGTTTGTGTACTTACGCATAGCTACGTTGAATGGTGTCGACAGATTTTTGTTCATCAGCAAAGTGCAATCTTCGGGCGGACCATGATGCACCACCTGCACCTTCTCAATCCGGGCGATGAGCGCCATCTGACGGGCTTTCTCTTCACTGAACAGTGCATTGCGTTTACGACATATCTCACTGTTAGTTAACTGTTTTGCTCGAGTGCAAAAATCTGAAACAAAGATTTTTTATTATTTTCCTGCAAAATGTTAGCTAACATTAAACACTCTGACCTGAAGCTGTACTTGTGAAACACATATCCAAAATCTGATTTTTCTGATTATGGTTGTTAGTATATCTAGTTCACTGATGTTTTTTATTCATAAATAATCACCTCTAATATCGGATTATTTCATAGTGTGTATAGGGGGTTGTCATCATCATCATCATATATACGGAACTTGAAGGCTACTGCCTGTTTTTGTTCCGGTCAAAACTATTGCATTGCGTAACCGAATCTTCTTTTCAGACTTGGGTATTGTTTTGTTGATGTATCATGTATTTTAAGCCTAAGGGAGGATATAGCAGTCTTTAGTCCAGTGCTTGTCAAGTCTATTTTTTAAGCAGTTTAGAGAAGGGCTAGCGATGACATTTTAACATGGGTACATGCTTTAGTAAACAAAGGTCATTTCCAAGTAGTGGATATATGATGATTGTTTATCTATATTATTTAAAAAAATATAATTATGATGAAGGCTAGATGTTGAATTTGAAACTAGGAAACATTGTAGGCTGTAAATTATAATATAATATTATAAATGAATAAGTACTGACGGTTGAAAAGAGAGCATCATGACATTAAATATATTTTAAAGTCAATATTTAGGTTTTCAAAGTTAGTTTTTATAAAATAAATCACAATCCTAGATTCCAATTTAACCCACCCTCACCCCTGATCTGTGCAGTCATCCATCATAACACTGCTGCCACTAGAGACAGATAGTAGATTATCGGGTCATGTTCTAGTTGGACTTCCTGTCCGTTGCACATGAAGAAAAATGCAATGTAGTTTTGAGAAATGATTTTTTTACAAAATTCACATGCTGTGACATAAGTGCATTTGAGTAGGGAGATTTTCATGTGTGATTGTAGTAGCATTACCACATGAAAAATATAAACTGTGTTACCTAAACATGTTTTGTTATGCATGTAAGGAGCTTCTTCTTCTGAAGTAAATGGTTTTATTTCATGAAAATCAGACAACTACTTACAAAGTTATTAAGTTGGAAAGGTTACTACCCCAGGAGTTTTCGTTGGAACAGTGAACATGAAAAATAACACAGAAAGAATAGGGTCACAGTATGTCCAGGGTGTACCCCTATTTTACAATTTTTGTCATTGTTTTCACAACAGATAAGTAATTAATTGAGGTAATTACTTCAAATTTTGCATATATATGTATTTTTACATGAGGAATTCATTTTTTGCATTTTCGTTGACATAATTTGCATATTTCATGACCTAATTAGCATAATATGGCCGACATATTGAATCATAGACTGTAACAAGATGCAATTCATGTCATGTCATTAATTGTTTAGAGTATATTTACATGGTATTAGAAAGTATAACATATCTTGTTTCATTATAGTTCATTTCAATCCCAAATTTTTGGCAAAATTGGTGCATCATTAGCATAATTATTACAAAATGACGGCCATATTGAATGAGGATTCCCAATGTTTTTGTGAAGAAATTGTTATTCTGAGCATGTAATTAACTTAGTAATGGCGTTTACAATAGTACAGCATAAACTGTTTCATTGCTATCAATTAGTTACCACAATTTGAATAATTTGTTGAGTAATTTGCATAAAATAAAATGGCGGACATATTAAATGTAGAATCCCAATTTTGGAATACGTATTTTTCCAAAAGCACATCATTAATATTTGAGGCATGTTGTAAAATAGTACAACACAAACATTTTCATTAGAACTCACTTAGTTGCCATTTGCATAATTAATTATCATAAAACAAAATGGCGGACATAGTAAATGTGGAATCCTCATTCGTGTTATAACAATTTTCAAAAGCATTATCAATTTATCATTTAACGTTTAGCGCTTCTTATCATAGTATTATATAGAGTTTAATTACTATAATTAGATGTCACTTAATTCCAACTTTGCATAATTAACGTCTATACTAGTTATACTTTGCTATGTGAATTGCAGAAAGTGTCTTGGACTTGAGAGATACCTGCATTTAAATACACAGAGTAATGAATAATTGCACCAACAACTCAGATTGTATTGTGTCTTTGTTGTTACAATAGCTATTTAAACGTAGGAATATATAATTATTAATTAAATAAAATATAGTTATACACACCAATAATATAATTGTGGCAATAAATGAATATTATAATGGTGGAAATACCAAGCTTAAACTGGCTAGTTATTACTACTAGTAAGCACACAATAAATGTAAGTTTTTATTTTATATTTAACAAAGTAAGGTTGGAATACAAGTTTCTGAATTTCAAGTTTAAAATCGATTATTAAGTGTAGCCAGCGTAGTGTGAATAGGGATTGCCTGTATGACAGCTAGGCGCCAAATCCGCCTAGCGGACAACCAGCGCAACGCGGTTGTCCGCCTGGCGGATAACCAGCGGCATGCTGACATTACCAGGCAGATGTTACTATTTTTAGCACAGCGTCACCATCTGCGGTGGCGTTGTCGAAAACCGTGTAGGTTGCACAAAATGCGATATCCGCACTTGTAAACCTTTTTAAAATATCACATAACATATATCATCTGAACAGTCTGAAACTGACACGTAGGTGTGTATATACACGAACTTGAATTTTAGGCGATAACATTACCAAAAATTCATGTTTATACGATAATTTTTTTCGTTTGGTTTAACGCAGAAACTTCGTGCAATGACTGCAGTGAAGACGAACACGTCTTCTAATTAGTCGAGCAGATCTCACGACGATCCGAATAGGTTTACAAGTGCGGGTTTTCAATTTGCCGCGACCTGTTTTTGCGAAAACCGTACCGTTGCGGAGCGCCGTTGGCATGACACCTTTGGCGCGCATCATCGCTCAATCACGAACGATAAGTTTGTCAAATAAAGGAATACTTTTAAAAACTTTATGCCATTGTAAAGAACATTATCTTGTCGTTCCAGTGATATTAAATATGTATTATTTAACGCGGACTTAATGATGTAAGGGCTGCATGACCGGTGACCTGTCGTAGTTTAGCGTCAAAACTGGCCAGATCCAACAGCCGCGGCGGCCGCTGTGGTAATGCTAATTGTAGAAGGTGTCGACTGTAAAATGGTGGATTTCTAGATGATTTTAATAAGCGGAAGGATATTTGGCAGCAATTTGCCTGTGTGACCTGTTTGCGGAGTAATTCTTGCCGACATTTGTAAATATTGACGTGTGTCACACATACAGGCATTTTACGAGAGCTGGAAGTATGCAATTTTTGATAAAATCTATCGGCATGTCAATGACAATGAGATGATGATAACAGCTGGTGAGAAGTTTAAGACATTTTATAGGTCACGTTTTCTTATAATCAGACAAAACGTTAACATGGTCGCCTAGGCTATGGGAAAACCAACAGTGGGCTGACCCCTTGCCTTGGCTTAGCCTTAGGCTTTTATGCAACTGCAGACATGGTACTGTTTGTAGCCTATTTCAATGTTTTTAATGACTGATCAGTTGCGTCATAAATACCTTACTCAAGCACAGATACTGGGCATGTACGAAATATGTCCATGTTAAAAATAAACCCTTACTTTTACAGCCACTTCGGACAAATGTCATAGTCCCTTGGAACATGTTTGCTAACTTCTTACACCGGAAATAGAATGAAAGACGAATCATGTCAATCAACGATAGCAGTCTTCGCGCTCATGCTACGAAATGTACGTGAAATAATGATATTGTTCGTTTTCTGAGAAAGCATAAACATAATTAGCTGTGACAACAGGGAGCTTAGATGACAAAATCAATAATGTAGCTACAAATATTTCACAACTAAACAAAAATATTGACATCGTCAGGGATGAATCCATTAAAAAAAGTAAACGAATAAGAAACGTGGTCATAAGGGGACTACCAGAAAAAGACGAAATAGGGGACAGAGACCTTGCCAACAAACTCTTTCAGGTCGGAGGATGTCTACATGCATAAATCATAAGCACAAAACAAGAGTGAGACCACTCAGAGTCATCCTACAAAACCAAGAAACAAAAGATGAGATAATAAACAAATCCTCAAGGGTCAGACAAGTTCAATCAGATTCATACAATCCCAAAACTATTTTTATTGTACCGGATCAAACCAAACTAGAACACGAAGTGGACATTGCCTTAGGGGCAAAACACAAAGAAACTACATAAAAAAAACCTCATTCGCACATTCCGAATTTACACCAAATAATTAAAACAAAAATAAACAATTCAATAGACACAACATAAAATTCAAACTGTATATACTTCTCGGTGACTTTAATTTCAGAAAAATTAACTGGTCGAAAGGAGAAGGTACCAATAAACTTAAGGAGAGTTTTATTGATACATGAAATGAAATTTTTTTGTACAAGTGGTGGACAAACCCACCAGAGGTAACAATATCCTTGACCTAGTCTGCATTTCGGACGCTAGCTGCATCGACAAACTAGAAGTGGAAGAAAATTTTGCTCACAGTAATCACAAAACTATCAAGATACTATTAAGATGCCAGTTATGTGTATAACTGGACAAAGCAGGAGTATACTCCAAAGCCAATTACGATGCGATCAACCATGAAATACAAAATATGGATTGAGAGAAAGAGCATAAAAATAAATCTATGGCTGAAATTTTTGGAACATTTCAAGCACTACTACATGCAAATAGTGGAAAAGCATATTCTATCTAAAATGGATCAAAATTAAAGCCCTCATGGATAAGATACAAATCTGTGCTAAAGGCAAAGAAAGAGAAACGTGCTAAACAAGTAGCAGCAAACAAAAGTGGGTTTACAGCTGATTACATAATATATGAAAAGAAAAATTGCAGACTGTCACAAAGGAAACAAAACTACATTATGAAGAAAAGCTTGCAGATCAAATAAAAATGAACAACGAACGATTCTGGAATTAAACTAGACACTTTAACAAATTATCGTCAACAATTTGTGATCTATAATTTGAAGGGAAAATATTCTCGGAAGACTCCAGCAAAGCAAACATCCTAAATTACTTTTACATATCTGTACTTACAGATGAGCCAGATCCACAGCACTCTCTACCAACTTTAGACACCAATGTAAACCTTACATTGTACAATTTAGAAATCTTTCCCACTGAAGTGAGAAACAAGCTAAACAATCGTAAACCAGATAAAGCTAGTGGACCAGACTTAACAAGTGTAAATGTCTTAAGAAACTGTTTAGACTTTGATGTTCCGTTATCCTATATTTTAACAAATCAATACAAATAAGCCAGATACCGCAGGATTGGAGGGATGCAAAGGTAACACCAATATACAAAAAGAGCCAAGAAAAAACTGCAACAATTACAGACCAGTATCACTCACTAGCCAAGTAATAAACATATTAGAAAGAATAATTCAATACAGTCTTCTTAATCTACCTGAATCAAACAACACTATAAGCTGCAAATTGTATGCACCGCCGATCTATTAGAATGCATCCAAGACTGGACTGCAAATACGGATAATGGTGACGAAACCGACATCATAATTTTACTTAGATTTCTCAAAAGCTTTTGACACTGTTCCTCATAAGCCATACATAAAAGTATGGCATCAAAGACAAAGTACTGTTATGGGTAGAATCCTTCCTATCAGGTAGACGACAGAGGGTAGTTCTGAGAAATGGAAACTCATCTAGGAGAAATGTAAAAAGTGAGGTCCCACAAGGCTCGATTCTAGAACCTATATTATTTTTGTTATACGTTAATGGTCTACCAAACTCAGTAAAGGCAACTGCTAAAATGTTTGCTGATGATACAAAACTGTATTCAAAGTTTACCACATCAGCAGACTGTGGTGACATTCAAGTTGATTTAAGCAAACTTGCAATTTGGTTCAAAACTGGGCTATTAAAATGTTAACGCTACCAATTGTGTTGTGCTTAAAATAAAACAAAGTATTAACAATGTCTATACATTAAATGCACAGATATTAGAAACAGTAGATAGTCAAAAGGATTTATATAATTACCATTTGTAATAACTTAAAACCATGCACACATATAAAACATATTACATCAAAGGCAAACGAATGGACATGATTAATTAAAAGATGTTTTGAAAGCAGATTTAAAAAAATAATAAAAACATTATACAACTCTACGATTAGACCAGTTCTGGAATATGTGTCCCCACCCTGGAACCCCTATTGTCAAATATATATCAAAGAATTAGGAAAAAAACTCAAAAGAGAGCGTTGAAACTCAGCTGAATATGTTTCTTTAAAACAGAGGCGATGCAACTAAGACCTATGTGAAGTATATAAATATCTTAGTGGCCTCAACAGAAATATAACATACCATTTTTTCATCCATCAGCAGCAAATCTGAGAGGCCATAGACTTAAATTACAAAAGAACTACTCGTGCACCGATGTACGAAAACACTTTTTCACCAATCGTGCCACGGACACTTGGGACAAGCTTCCAAAAGAAGTAATATCAGCTGCTTCATTGAATATTTTAAAGAAGAATTTGAGGTCTCTGGCCACCGGCTAAAGGATACTACACAACCAAGCATACCAAGTATACCAAGTAAGTACTACTGCTGTAAAATTAATGTGCTTATTTCATATATTAATTATATTCTTTCTAGTCTTTTGTCATTTGAGCACATCACATTTTGTGCGCGTAATCATTCATCATTTGGGTATTTCGTAGTGGAGACAAAATAAAATAAAACAGAAAAGAAGAGAAAGAGATGGTGGCAAATGTAGGACTAGATGAAACATTAATCATGGGCGTGGGGATATGGTGACTATTTGGGGACTGAGGCGCACCAACACTCTCCAATTTCACCCCTTGAGCGTCACCAAAAATCCCTCCAATTGCATCCCCTTGAGGCTGATCAAAGACGCCCAAATGCACCCGCCCGTTTGAAGTTCAAAAAAAAACTCCAACTGTACCTCATGCCGAAGTATTGGGGACCTAAACATATAGATAGATTTACACGGACGACGTGTGCCCAAACTGATTGGGCGACACAGTGTCGTGTGACATGACAATGCATGACCGGCTAAAATGATGTATATATGCTTTGTTGTATAGGATTCTATAGAATGTACAACATATTCCATTGTTTTCTGTTATCAACTATATATTATTTTATTTCATAGGACTTTTGCTGACATTTTTCTAAAGACAGTATTCTATATGTAGTTTTCTAGGATATATTTTACTAAGTTGTATAGATGTATTGAGAAATGTATTCAATTGTCGCAGAGTGAAAATTTAATAAACATTACAATTAAATTATAGTTTATTTTGTGTCTTCTATATTTTATATATATATTTTTTCCTGTACTATCGTGAGAAGAAGGATGCTATACATGGCATATACATGTGTATGTGCATGTGCACCTCGCGGATAACGCCTGAGAAGTTAGTTCGCATTATGTTCGCAAGGTGGCGAAACAATCGCATGCGCGTTGCTAATGGTGAATGTTTGTAAATACCAAGGTTTGCGCATGTGTACGAAAGGTGGCTAAGGAACAGCGAATTTCATGTTTTTTTGTACATAAAACAACATAACCGGTTCTCAAATCAATATGGTAAGGTCAACATATGCATTTTCAGCACTTCTATCAAAGGTGTAAATATCACAGTTGATGTTATAAGACAGAACAACCGAGCGGCCGAAGTACTGTAGTGGACTTGACAATGTACGCCGGCCCTGTCCGATATGCATGAACTGACAGATCTATAGTGTTTTGATTGATTCATATACATTTTAATCTGTCTGTTGGTGTTATGTGTCCATTTCTGCTGCACATCCAAGATATGTACTGCCATTCGAATGCTCATATCATATACGTTTTGTGGGTTTAAACAAAGAAGTTTAACTGTCAAAAAGACAGCTGGGACTTCAGGCAGTTCAGCTCAGCCTCAAGTTCAACTTCAGACCTTTTTCTTTTGACCATTTATTCCTAATTATTGGGAGTGGCCGCTCAGAGTATCATCTGTTACGTCGCCCAGTTCATTGGCATTGCATTCTTTCCACAACCTTTGTCATGTCTCCCCTCACCATGTCACATATTCGTATACTTTCCACCACATACTAATTTGCCCTCCACTGGCAGCCTCCATGCCTTCTTTATTACATTGTTTTCCTCTCTCCATACATTACATGCTTGAACCACTGAAGATAGATGTTTTAAACCAAGTTTATCTGCTAAGAACACCATATCCTTTCCTTGCACAGGAGTACAGGAGCAATTTCCACAAAGGAAAACATAAGGAAATATTTAGCAAAGATAGACTGGAATAACACACTGAAGAATAAGACAGCAACAGAATGCTGGAATATCTTAAAGAGTGAAATTGAATGCATCATCGTCAAATTTGTTCCCTTAAAAAAACAAGGGAAATGGTCCAAAAAGAAACGCTTATCGAAAGAAGCCATTAGAAAAATTAAGTATAAACAAATGATGTGGAAGTCATATGGATGTACTGGAAATGACGAAGACTACAACATTTATAAAGAAGCACTAAACCAAGCTAAAGCTGAAATTAGAAATTAAAAGAAAAGCTATGAACATAAATTAGCTTGTAATATAAAACATGACAGCAAGAGATTTTATGCGTATATTCAAAGCAAACAGAAAGTTCAGGATAAGGTTGGTCCTCTAAAAGATAGTGCTGGAAATATAATATCAGAAGGATTCTTAATGGCAGAAGACCTGAATGAGTATTTTAGTTCAGTGTTTACCAGAGAAGACATTAGTTCACTGCCAGTACCAGAGGCTAAGTTCAAGGGGGCAGAATCAGACTATTTAAGACAGTTAATTGTAACCCCAGAAATGGTAGCTAAGAAAATTAGGGCTATGAAGGATAATAAATCACCTAGAGTGAATGGTATTCCACCCAACCTACTATTGGAAATTGTAGAACAAATTAGCATACCGCTTGCAACAGTTTTCAACTTGTCATTAGAAGAGGGAGTGGTTCCTTTAGAATGGAAAGAAGCAAACATACCGTTATTTAAAAAAGGTTCGAGAAACAAGTCAAATAATTATTGACCAGTTAGTTTAACATCGGTGATTTGTAAATTATTAGAAAGACTAATTAAAGATCACATGGTGGATTTTCTTGTTAAACATAACTTGATAAACCCATCTCAACATGGGTTTCTAAAAGCGAGGTCATGCTTAACAAATATGATCACTAAGTGGGTAGATGATGGATCACCAGTAGATATCATCTACTTAGATTTTCAAAAAGCTTTCGGCAAAGTGCCACATCAAAGATTACTGCTTAAACTAAAAGCCCATGGCATAGGAAATGGTATAATTAACTGGATAGAAAAATGGCTGATTGACAGAAGACAACGGGTAGTTGTTGATGGGGAGGCTTCAAACTGGAAATCAGTTTTGAGTGGGGTTCCACAGGGATCAGTACTGGGACATATATTATTCTTAATATATATAAACGATTTGGACGATGATATAGCTAGCAAGGTGTTGAAATTTGCAGATGATACAAAAGTGTTTAGAAGGATTAAAAGTGATGGAGATAGACAGCATTTACAAGATGATCTTGACAGGTTGATCAAATGGTCTGAAAAGTGGCAAATGTTGTTCAATTTTGGGAAATGTAAATGCCTTCACACAGGACATTGGAACGAATATGTAGAATATACAATGGGGGGAACTGTACTAAGTACTACAGTAAAAGAAAAAGACTTAGGGCTGACAATTAGTGCTGACATGAAGGTTTCAGAGCAGTGTGGAATTGCAGCTTCAAAAAGAAATCAAATCCTTGGATTGATTAGGCGAAATATAGCATATAAAGAAAAAGAACTAATAATACCGCTGTACAAAACAATAGTTAGGCCTCATTTAGAATATTGTATACAAGCGTGGAGGCCATACTGCAAGAAGGACATAGATATGCTAGAAAGAGTACAGAGGAGAGCGACTAAAATGATACCAAAACTGAGGGATCTTAGTTATGAAAAACACCTAAAAGAATGTGGTTTAACAACACTAGAGATTGGAGATTGAGAGGAGATCAGATAGAAGTGTTTAAAATATTGAATGGTTATGAAAATATTGATAGAAATATGTTTTGTTCAGTTAAGAAAGATAGAAAGACTAGAGGACATGAAGTTATATTAGTAAAGGAGCAGTGTAGATTAGACGTAAGAAAGTTCTCATTTTCACAAAGGACTGTGAATGAATGGAACAGATTATCTGATGATTGTGCGGGTGCTAGTAGTGTGAATATGTTTAAAAATAAAATCGACACATACCTCAGAAGGGCTGGATATATGTAGATAAAAGGGTTGGACTCTCGATAAGCCAAAGGGCTTCCTTGTCCACCTGCCATCTAGAGTTAATTCTCTGGATGGCAATCTTGTTAAATCTTGTTAAATCTTGTATCTTCATAATTTGTTCTTACTTTTATCTTGATGATTTATCTTAATTACCAAGGATTCAGGTGCAAATGGAGTTATCTTATTAAAATATTAATAATTGTTGAGTGCGTACATCCTCTGGTGCCAGGGGGCGCTGCTGATTACATCAGTTTCAGTACAGACCACCATGCAAAACTCTGAAGATAAGCTCAGCCAATAATGTTACTTGCAGAGAAATTCTGGTGGAAAGTTTGGAAAGTAGTCATAGTTATTTGAATACACGGTACTGCTCAGTGGCTCATGACAATGGTCAAATGTGTAATTGTTTTGGGATTCCCAGAAATTGAGGGCTTCGTCTTGGAACTGAGCGCAGGTCGGACAGGTGTCTGCACTGTTGTCACAGGCAGTAAAGTTGCGACCAGTGAAGTCAGTTATGGGTTTGATTTAGCTCACTTCTATACAAGGCATAATAGATTTGCCAGGGGTAGTCTACACAGTAGTAGCAGTAGTGGCTTGCGAGGATGAGTGCATATTGTGAATGTATACTTCGGTTGTTTGCAGCCTGGCAGTGCAGTCAGTTTTGGCGGCAGTCAGACCTCAAGTGGGTCTCGCCGCGCCCGCACTCGACAGTACCACACAGTTGCCACCACCTCTCAGGTCGACGAGTCTCTCTTTGGAAACTCAGCAAAGAAGCCGGCACAAGGAGGCTGTGATCCAATGAACATTGAGAGGCAAGCCGAGGCACGCATCAGCAAGCGCAAGTCATCTGCTGGACACAAACGGGAAATGGTCCAGCTTGTCACAAAAGATCTCATCAGAAACCTCATGTAAGTCTTCGTAATTGTCATTTTTTCTCAGTTACACAAGATAGGAGGACACACATTCCTTCTCACTAAGGATTATAAAATAAATGGAACAAATTAGATCTACTATTTTGTGTAAATGCTAACATAGTGAATTTAAAAACAAAATCAACAACCACCTCAGAATGGTGGGTTACAGGTAGAACTATTGTGGACTCTCAATACTCCCAAGGCTTTCTCCTGCACTTGCCATCTGTTGTTTATTCTCTGGGTGGCAGTCTTGGTAAATCTATTTGTAATGGTTCTTCATTAAGTTTTTTCTTTAGAACAGGTCAGTCCACTTCTGCAGAACAGGTCAGTCCACTTCTGCAGAACTCCAACACCATTCATTTTTGTGATTCCCAGTTGGGAAATTGTGGCAGGAAATGACCATATTATGCATACATGCATATGATCAGCAGATAACACAGCATGTAGTTATATGTAGAATGCATATGGTATACCTGGCAACCCTAATGGTTGATATACTATTTTCATATGTTAAAATTAAGAAAAATTAACATTGCGATGTTTGGTGGTCGTTGTATGCTGTGTCTGTTGAAGTATGACAAATAGTGCCACTTTTACTTTAGGCTTCGTGCCGAACAAAGGTAAGTAGCTATGGTATAAGAGCATAGGAAGAAACTTAATATGTTTGGTTAAGTTTTGGTAATTGGTTATTCATTACATGTATGGTTTGTACGTTTGTGTGCGTGTGTGTATGTGTGCACTTAGAATGTTTACATTCAAACATGAGTCTTGTATTTGTTCTTGTTCGCAAAAATAATTGCCTTGTATGAATGTAGATATGTATCGCCATGAGGATGTGGTTAACAATGACTAAGGGAAACACCGTAGTCATTTGATGTTGAAAAACTACTTTTGTCTCTTTAACACGTTTAAGAAAAAATAACAATAATAACAAGGATTATTAAGCTAATAACTACTTGTTCTAGTAACACTTGTTTTTGGTTATTATTTATGTAAACTTCCAATGAATAATTATCAGACCATATCGTGTAGGCTTATTTGTTAAATTGTCAGATAATCAATCGATAGAAAGCGTTTTTCTAATATTTTTGTGAACCATGTAGGTTTTCATTCATTACATGTTGCTCTATTTCATTCATCCATATAAATGAGCAGCACTGCAGAAGTAATCTCAGAAATCATCCCATCTCTGTGAAAACTGACATATATGTCAGGTCAGGTGAAGACTGGCATATATATCAGGTCATATCACTCTCTAAGAAGACTGGGATATATCAGGTCATCTTTTTGATTTTGTTCCTAGTAGAACTATAAGTTCTGATTGTATTTCATTACTAACCTTGTCTGATTCTTTACTTAACAATTTCTGTCAATTCCTGATCATGTAAGTTATGTGTCGTCGAAACAATGAATTATTTAAGAATCAAATTAATTAATGTTCATATTGAAACTGAAATTTGTGTATGCCTGGCAGTCTAAGTGATATGTGTAGTTTAATAACTAAACCTTTTCCTTTGTCCCATGATTTCAACAAAACTAAATAATTTTATTAGAATGTATCTCGGCACATGCATAGGCAAATTAAGAGCATAAATAATTAAGTAACAACAAATGCAAATTATTTGACTTATTTCTGCATAACTATTATTTTGTTCCAACTGCCAAATTTTGGTGAACTTAAGTTGAAACTTCATTGAACAATATATATATATTATATATATATATGATTCAATCAACTGTAGTATTGTAAAAACATTTTGTGTACATATTCGTGAAAATGTTCATAAAATTGGAGGAAGAACAATTAAATATAAAAAAATCTTATTACACAACTACAAAATTTGATTCACATCAATGTTTCGACCGCCTTCGACAGCCTTCATTAGGAACTCAAATTCCTGATGAAGGTTGATGAATGCGGTCAAAATGTCAATGTGAGTAAATTTTCTGGTCATGCATGGTTTTTCAGTCATGCATGGTAGACAGCGAGGACCGTCATGTGTTGGCCGTTGTTGTAGAATCCCCCAGGAGGATCCATCAGGCGACAGTGTGATCCTGCATCGTGGTGAGTTCGAGAGGATTCGCCAGGAGGCTCGTGTGGTGACAGCGGAGGAGCGGGCGGCTGCAGAGGCGGCTCAGAAACAGGCCAAGGAATATGCAGTGGTACGTCTCTGTCTGTCGATTACATGCAGTGGTGACTGAATTACTTTAATTTCTTATTTTCGTGCACTAGTAGCTTTGCTTTCATCACTGCAAAAAGCTATTTCATTACATGACACCACTGTTTGTATGTCGGTTTGGACCATGTAGTGTATCTTGACATTATGGAGTTATTTTTGTAGCCATCCTGCTAAAATATGACATATAGCTTTACATTGTAAACAGATTATGTGCCCAGTTACAAGTGATCCACACATATAATTAATTAAAACGTGAACACATGCAGAATTAAGTTTCAAGAAAACTGTGTTGAAACTTTACTACAAGTGTTAAATTATGCTTTATTCACCAGAAACTGGAAGTTATATTTTGTCATAGTGGAGTTATAAGCATCCTCCTAAATTACATTATTACAGGTTTTCACTAATATCAATGCATTGTCATAAGTAAATTATGTGCAATATTATGAGAGTTTTACTTGACCCACTCACAGAATTATGTTTGAGAAAACTGGGTTTCAGGTTTACAAGTGCTAAATTATACTTCATCCACATAAAAATGCATCAAAGCACTTGCAAAGATCCAAAAATTGATGATGGTGCTTGTTGTTTGAACATTGTGTTTTATAGACTATGCAAACTTATAAGACCTCCCCTAAATGAGACATTCTGTGTTGCAGGAGTCACACAACAAGTCATTCTGTGTTGCAGGAATCACACAGTGAGTCACTCTGTGTTGCAATAGTCACACAATGAGGCATTTGGAGTTGCAGAAGTCACACAATGGATCATTTTTGTTTTGCAGGAGTCACACAATGAGTCGTTTTGTGTTGCATGAGTCACACAATGAGTCGTTTTGTGCTGCAGGAGTAATACAACACGTCAATCGCTGATGCAGGTGTCACACAACGATTCATTCTGTGTTGCAGGGGGTCACACATAATGAGTAATTCTGTGTTGCAGTGGTCACACAACACAGTCATTCTGTGTTGCAGGAGATGCTGCAAGAGCGAAAGTGTTGCAGAAATAACACACCGAGTGATTCTGTGTTGCAGGAAACACACAAAAGTAATTCTTTGTTGCAGGAGTCACACAATAAGTCATTCTGTGTTGCAGGAGATGCTGCAAGAGCGAAAGAACTACATGAAAGAGAAGGACATGGAGCGGATGCAGAACGAGAAGCTGAATGACCTGGAGGAGGAAGAACGGGAGAAGAGTGACCATCTTCGGGCAAAGGCCACCTTCATGCTGCAGGAGCAGGAGGACGAAATCAAAAACCTCAATGAGGTGAGTCTGTCACAGGTGGTCGCTCCTACAATAGCAACCAGGTTTTGTTTCCCCACAGCAATTTTTGAGTTTTGTTACAAGCTGTATTATTTTCTTGGTTATTTATTAATTGTTATTGTATATTTAATGTTATGTATCATCTTTGTGCTTGTCATTTAGATTGTTTTTTAACTTAATTTAGTTATGCTTTTTTCTGTTTAGACTAACAAAATTATACTTAGCTCCTAGTGACAATTGCAGATGATAGTTTGTCTTTGATGTAAAACAGAGTACTTGTGTGTACAGCTAATGAAGTGAGTGAGGACTTCATAAAGTTCTGGTAACCTGTCTAAGTACCTTTGTGTTGTCTGCGAATTTCAGTACTTGGTGAATCATCTTCCATTCATTTGCATGTGCATATATATGAGTGTGCATTTGTGTGTGCACATGCATGCATGTGTGTGTGTGTGTTTGTGTCTTGTTTATGTATAAAACAATCACACCGCTTGGTAACATCACTACGAGCGTCATAATACCCAGTTTGCTGTGTGAGACACATATAATAGCCTGATACAGGCTGGTGTTCTGACAACAGAAACATGTCAACTGTGTTGTTACTGCAGCTGATCCTGAACGCAAAGTGTCAGGCAATCAGAGATGCACAATTGCTGGAGAAGGACCAGATCACACGAGAACTGACGGACGAGGAGAAGCGTCTGGACGACATGATGGAGATTGACCGCATCAACGCCATCCGCATGGAGGAAGAGATCCAACGCAAGATCCGACAGGAGCGTCTCATTGGAGCCAAGAAGATCATGGACCAGATTGCAGAAAATGAACAGGTCGGCATGGTTGTATTTGTTTGTCGTTGCTGTCTGCCACTGAAATCCTACCAACTGATATTATTATTATATTCCACAAAATGTATCGTTTTCAGAGGTAAAATATATAGATATGTAAATACAGGGCTGTATGTAAAATAAATAATAAAATAAATAAATAATAATGTTAAAAACAATTGGTAAATAGTCCATAAAATGGTACCAAAAGGTAATAAATATGTAAATAAATAATTTAAATGATCATTTCCCCGGATTCCTATCCCAAAATGTTCTTCTTGGACAGGGAAATAATTGCAAAATTCTGAAGCGTTTTAAGATTTATTCCTGCAGCTTGAGATTTTAAATGTTACAACTTTATAAAGAAATAACACATGTAACTTTAATTGTGTTGAGTTGTATGCTGATTGATCATCATGAGGTCTTCTCCTTCACTGCACAGGACCGTCTACTGTTGCTGGAACGCAAAGACCAGGAGAATCGTATGATGCAGAAGTATCTCGACAAGCTGTGTGCGGAGGACATGGAGAAGCTGCAGCGGAGACGGTCGGAGCAACAGCGGCTCTACGAGGAGCTCAACTCGTGCAACTCTGACCTGCTGTTCCGCAAGGAGTACCACAAGGAACAGGAGCGCGTCCTTGACCAGAAAGTGTTGACCTATCAGAAAGCTAAAGCGGTCAGTGTTAAAATCAGCCATATAAATGTTCAATTACAATACAATACGGGATTATTTTGACCAGTAGTTTATATGCAATTATAATTTTTGAACATATATATAAAATTCTATGTGTAGCAATTTCTTTCAGATTGTAATTGCAAAGATTTATATGTATATAATATATATATATATATTAAACGATTAGTTGGACATATGCTATCATATTTAATCAGCAGATGCCTTAGATGCCGTACGTTCAGCTGAATTGACACAAATGACATGTCAAAACAAGTTAAATCTAGTTTGATCGAATTTTTTTGGTGCAACATCTGGCTATACACTGTTTCTACGGGCAACAGATGGTAGTGATACCGTTGTGTTGTAGCACCATACATCTTGACATCGTGTTATAGGACCATACATCTTGACGTGTTGTAGTACCATACATCTTGACGTCGTGTTGTAGTACCATACATCTTGATGTCGTGTTGTGGTACCATACATCTTGACGTCGTGTTGTAGTACCATACATCTTGATGTCGTGTTGTAGTACCATACATCTTGACGTCGTGTTGTGGTACCATACATCTTGACGTCGTGTTGTAGTACCATACATCTTGACGTCGTGTTGTAGTACCATACATCTTGACGTCGTGTTGTAGTACCATACATCTTGACGTCGTGTTGTGGTACCATACATCTTGACATCGTGTTATAGGACCATACATCTTGACGTGTTGTAGTACCATACATCTTGATCGTGTTGTCGTGTCGTGTTGTAGTACCATACATCTTGACGTCGTGTTGTAGTACCATACATCTTGATGTCGTGTTGTAGTACCATACATCTTGACGTCGTGTTGTGGTACCATACATCTTGACATCGTGTTATAGGACCATACATCTTGACGTTGTGTTGTAGTACCATACATCTTGACATCGTGTTGTATTACCATACACCTTGACGTGTTGTAGTACTATACATCTTGACGTCGTGTTGTAGTACCATACATCTTGACGTTGTGTTGTAGTACCATACATCTTGACATCGTGTTGTATTACCATACATCTTGACGTGTTGTAGTACCATACATCTTGACGTCGTGTTGTAGTACCATACATCTTGATGTCGTGTTGTAGTACCATACATCTTGACGTCGTGTTGTAGTACCATACATCTTGACGTCGTGTTGTAGTACCATACATCTTGACGTCGTGTTGCATTACCATACATTTTGACGTCTTGTTGTAGTACCATACATGTTGACGTCGTGTTGTATCATACATCTTGATGTCGTGTTGTACCATACATCTTGACGTCGTGTTGTATCATACATCATTACAACGTGTTGTAGTAGGGGCACAATGGCTAGATCGAGAGAACCCTAGTTCGAATCCTGTGTTGCCATGTCGAACCTTCAGCAAGTTCGTTCGTATAAGTGAGTATTTGGCTATAAACGGTGGTGGATATTTGTGAACACATAGTCTTCAGGCATTAATTCCAGCATGGATGAATGCTTCCCAGAGAAGTCGAGATGGTGTTCGATAGAACAGGTCTGCCATGGGGTAGTGTAAAACGCTTTGAGCATTTCTAAGGATTGGATACTCCGCTATATAAGAACTTACCTTTACCTTTATTATGATACATCTTGACATCGTGTTGTAGGAGCGTGAGATGGCGTTCGAGAAGGAGCAGGAGAAGATCCGTATCGAGAAGGAGAAGGAGGTGGCTCGGTTACGGGCGCTGCAGGAGCGTCAGCGGGACGAGCAGGCAGAACGCGATGCACTGAGAGCCAAGCGTGCCCAGGAAGAGGCGGAGAGACAGTGGCGTCGCAAGGAGGCTGAAGAAGTGACGAAGAAAGCCGAGACGGTCGAGATGCTGAAGAACGCGCGCTCCAAGCAGCAAATGCAGAAGGAGCACTTCCTGTCGGTTCAGGCACAGCGGGAGAGGTCTGACTTCGAACGGGTTCTCAGGTGGGAAACATTCGCAATGTTCGGATATTGATCACTTGTCTAGGATCTATATACTATAGACAAAACGTACGTGGTGTTTTTTAGCCAACTGTCCTACAAACCATGCATACTTTATCAGATACACCTGTATATGAACATGTTTCGTCTTTTGTTTCCTTATTTATTTTCATGAGCATGCTGAACAAATGTAACTTGCATTAGAAATGTCTTAGCTGCATTGATGCTGTTAGAATAAGCAATATAACTGGTAAGAAATATTTGGTGCGACAATGCAGTTGTTTTCTTAGCAATGCTGCCGGTTACATGAACAATACGATCGGGAAGATTAGGTGACATTCGTAATGATGTGGTCAGGTGGTTGTTTGGTACAACAATGCAACTGTTTGCTTCAGGGCTCAGCAGGAGCTGGTCGTGAAGGAACAGCGGGAAGACCAGCAGAGGAAGACGAACAACCTGGCGTACGCCGACGACGTGCGAGGCCAGATCCGGGAGAAGGAACAAGTGCGTATTGCCGACCGCAACGCCTTTTTCCACGAGGGCGTAAAGATGGAGGAGGAGGCGCGCAAGCGACGGATGAAATTGGACGAGGTGAAGGCAAAGAAACTGGACGAGCTCAGGTGAGGAATCTTGTGTAGTCAGACCATGGGCATTACGAAGCGTACGTAAAGTTACGCTAATTACTTAGCGTCACATGTTTGCATAAACACCCATGTTCGCTTATATTAAAAAAATGGGTCATTTACTAAGACACTTGACGGATCGGCTACGTCGCAGTTTGCCAACATTACAATCAAAATTATGCTCGTGACTTCCGTCAAGCTTTGTCTTTGCCAACGATGTTGGTGACGGTTATGTATGTGAATTGCATTACTGTTGCAGAATGGCGTTTGCTACATCAAAAGTTCCTTCATACATTTGTCATTTTTTTAAACTTTCCCTTATGATGTTTTTTTGTCATAAAGAAAACCTTTGCCAACATTTCAGTACAGTATACGACGGAGTGTCTGATTGCTCGACGTGTTTTTTTGTGGTTTCATGGAGCTTTTGATAAGAAACAGGTCACGTGATGTATAGGTCAATCATCCTGTCGTTACGAACGTTCTTAGCCGTTTCGTGAACCCGGCCCCATCTGTCAAGCTTTGCCTTGGCAAACATGTTTACATATAGTACTCTACTAAGGCAACGTACGTATGCCATGTTGTTGTTTTCTGCATACTATTATTGTTGTCGCTGAAGAGCAACTTTGATTTGTTTTTTTGTCGCAAAGAAAAATTTGTGGCCAGAATGTCAACGGAAAAACCAACGGAATGTCTAACAACTTCATATTTACGGTAGCAGCTTAGTTGGCTTGTTGGACCTGTTTGCTAGGCAGCAGATGGAATAATGGGTCTGTCAATAATTGGCAGTACTTAGCACATGCATTCGTCGCGATGACGTAAACAATAGTTCTGTCGTCATTGCATGCACTTTTTGTACGCAATGACGCACCACAGCAACTGGTTCTGTTGAAAGACACATCAGATTTATGAAGTCACAACTGCATTGCCACAACTGTGCTGGGCATGATTAAGTATTTCTACAAGCTCCCAATTCGTATTTTGTAACCGAAATACACTTCACAGAAATACACTTCATAGAAATAAAAGTCGGTTTCGTTTTGTGTGCATATTACGAAAACGTGCTAAGTGGATTCCTCTGCACCTCTATTTGTACGGCATTTGGAACACAAGAAATGATTAATTTAGGTGGAATCCTTTGGAAGGTTACATATTGTATACAATTCTCAAGTTAATTAAGATATCCTCAGACGTTGGGTAGAAATCCCCTTCTCTTATTCCAAGCATACGTAATACTATATACCATATGTCAATACTATACACCATATGTTATCGATCGTTTTGATAAAAAATCGTTTTTATAAATAATTATGTTTTATAAATAAGTTAAAACTCGTGCATATGCCTACACGCAAAATCATTTAAATGCACAGGCGGGTTGTAGCAAAGTTGGACTAACTACGACGTTCGATTAAAATATAAATCACATTGAAATGACTGTTTTGTCGATTCTGTGCTTGACCAGTGATTCGTTGTTTGTTGCAGGAGTGTTGGAATCAACGAAAAATACCTGTCTCAAGTTGAAAGGAAGATTAACAAGCCAGACCACTTAATGGTGTAATAATATGTGACATCCGACACGTTTGTGTCGACAGCTACAAACAGGAGGTGTAGTTGATTTAAGCGAGCGATGTTTCTTACTGGTGATGCTGCTGGAAAAGAACAAAAACTATAAATTATTACGACGCCAGCTTGCGACGTTTTCATTGGCAACTGGGAACTTTACATAAGATCTTAGTCAGTGGACATTTTGTATAATATGTAATAAATAATTGGCAGATGGCTGTTCGTTTACACGGTTAAACCACTACGGTACACATTTGGATAGCAGTCAGAACAAATGGCTGCAGTTTAGATACTAATATATTTGAAGCAGTAACAACACTAGAATGCGGATGCTGATGACTTTATCACACCATCAGGTATGTGTGATTTATTACTACACTGTAATTAGTATTAAGAAATACCTGATGGACGGATGTACCTCGCAGGGAATTATATACTATATTGGCGCATGAAATAAATATACAAAAATTGATGGCGTAGTGATAACAGAACTGTGTTGAATTCTGCCAGTTCATACTGCTGATATATGATAAAAATGGGAAGTGTTTCTATATCATTCGCAGCACTGTCAGACCCAAAGGAGAAGTTGGATGTGTGCATATGTTTATTGGTTTGTAGCTTGGATGTTTGTGTTCTTGGTTTCACGGTGTTTACACCATAATATGTTACTTATAATAATATTTACACTTCGTTGTCACGAAAACACATCAGCCAATCACAATATCATTAACAATTACACTAGTATTTCAGAAACGACCAGTTACAAGTGATTTATAGTTAGGACAGTGTCACTCGTGTTGAGTAGCGTGGTAATGGTAGCATTCAATAACATACCATTTTCACCTATATTGTGTACGCTGTACCAAATGCGTTTCAGAAACGTATTTTTAAATAAAAAATTAAATACATTTTATGGAAACATTTACCCGATTGCGGTTGGTTAGATTCGTACACGCACACCATATACAGCAGTCCATTTTCATTATTGCATTATCACTGTGAGTGCGTCGTATACTGTCTATCTAAGAAGACACAGACACCGTTCATGGTCACCTTCAAGGACCGACATCAGCCATTGTTGTGAAGATTAACGATGCGACGCAACTCTGTGATTTTGATTGTTTGTTTTTGACGGATTATTGTATACAATTATTTTTATATGACAATGCCGGCTTCGAGTATAGCGCAGTCGGTGTCAGTCGGTGTAGCGTTTACATTGCAGTCGGGGTGAGTATGATCTAGTCTGGTTTGGTTTGGTCGGGTCTGGCAAAAGGTGCCAGCTAGTGTATCCTGACCTTTAGAATCAAACAATAGTTATGATTTAATTTAACAAGATTTGACAGAAAATTAACACCAGATGGCAAGTGATCAAGGAAGCCTTTGCTTTGACTTATTGAGAGTCTAACGTCGAATGATTAAGCAATTAAGCAGAAGTATAATACAGAATAAATGAAACGTCACACGTGCTCAAAAGAGGTGGGCGATGCGATGGACGATGCGCGATGCGATGGTATACATTATAAAGGTGCCGCAATGAGCATGCGTACGCCGAAAACGAGACTTAGGCAGCCATTTTTATTTATTTGTATTAAACACATTTCTTTTTGTGTTCAGAGCATGTGATGGCTGATGACGCTGACTGTACGTATACGGTTACACATCTAGTTATTGTGCACAAGAGATTATGTGATTGTACTTCTAAATATTGTCTCGGACATCTACTGGGATTGAATTTAGCCAAACAAAAACGGGTGCCAGGCAGGCAGCCTCTTCGCAAAAACTAGACTAGGGACTGAAATAGATTACTTTATAACATGAAATATGTATCTATTCAATATTTTAGTTGTTAAATAATTATTGTTTCCATCTGGATATCCCTGATCGCAAATATAAACACTATTTTGTGTGCCTGCAGACACGATGAACCAGGGATGGTTAAGGTATTTCTCAGTTTAACATTAACCAACAGTTTTGAAGCCTATTTGTTTATATTTATTAATTAATGACATAATATCTGTTTAGAATGCAAACATGTTATTTATGCCTTATATATATATTAAAATATAAACTTTTCATAATTTATGCTTCTTGATTTACTCCTCGGTCCCCAATACTTCCATGTCTGGAAAAAACTGACACATATTCCGTGAGACGTTCTTCGATACAAATGCAGTGATGTTTAGGCTTCTATCATAATATTTAGAAGTACAATCACATAATCTTTTGTGCACAATAACTAGATGTGTAACCGTATACGCACACTCAAAGTCATCAACCATGGACACATGCGTTGAACATAAAAGGCATCCAGTGTGTTGCCTAAGGTCACGAATTTGTTCAAGCCCAGACAACAAAGCCAAACCCAAAACACTGGTGTCGGAACATGGTGGATATTTGGTGGGTTGAGGCTCTCCAAAACCTCGATTTGCACTCCCCCTCTTGAGGCTCGCCAAAACAGCCACATTAAGGTTCTCCAACATCACAATTTGCACACCCATTGAGGCTCGCCAAAATAACTCCATCTTCAGGCTCTTCAAAAACCTCGATTTGCACCCCCCAAATATCTACATTGAGGCTCTCCACAAACATGAATTTGAACTCCTCATATATCCCTGTCTGTCAGGGGTGAAACTGGCCTCGATTCCGATGCTCGATGTCTGATTTTTTTTAAATTTCTCTCGCTGATCCTGCACAGCTCTCTACCAGATCGTTCGCTCTCGTTTTCCACCTTTCTCCCAATCCTTCAAAATCTCTTTTTCCATAGTCTTCCCATCGCAGTCTAGTTCTTCTTCGCCTCCTTTTCCTTCCAGTCTCCGTGCATCTGCTCTCTTTGCCATCCGTTCTTCTCCCATTTTCTCTACAAGTCCTGCCCATCTTAGTTGGCTCATGCTTATGCTTGTTCAGAAACAATTGTGTCGACTATTCATATCAAAGACACAATTAACCACAGGCGTAACTACGACCAGACGATGTAAATAAGTAGCATCATTCTAGTCCAATGCTGCAATTTTGGGAGGTGGTGCTGTTCTAATTATAGCTCCCGACCCAGGGATTATCGTCTCCACAGACGCACCGACTTTGACACATCATGTAATCCACTTGCCAGACAAGAGATACAATTAACCGAAAGTGCTACTTAACCCCCACTTTAGTGCATCGGCACTTCCAGGTGTAAATTACAATTTTGAAATACTCGTTTGTGCTGAATCATATAGAAAACGACATTGCTCTCTAGTCTAAAAAAATTCAGTTGTGTTACATCCGTGTAACATAGCTGTTAAGGTGTATCAGATTGGGACGAGGAAAGGCGAATGTGTTTTTGGAGGACAATCGTTCAGATGGGACCACCTTGATGATATGTCGCAAAACATGTTGTCGTTGTCTATGGAAGTTCCCATAGAAAGCAAGATTATACATCTCAACAATAAAAATATTGAATGAGTATTGGTTTACATTATTTATTCATTGTAAATACGGAGAAATTACATTATCACATAAGTATGTACGGTATCAGCGGTATGCATGGTCATAGTAATTAGCATCACACGTTTTGCTTTCGTATACACATTATATCACACGTCAATTATATATATATATATATACAATTACAGTGAAATTACAACTACAGTGAAAACATGATGTATATCAGAAGTATCTTTCTTAGAAAACTGAACGATGAAATACTACGAGTCTCAAGGAATCATTTCAATCGACGAAACACCGTGCTTCTTTGTGCATATTCGTTAAAAATTTTTGCACCGCAAGTTTTATGAGAAATCATTAATACAGAGTATAGTTGGCACTTATCAAAAACGAACGAGCGTAAGACGCACACGCGATACGGTCATCCGAGGAAAACCAGACCTGCTGTATTTCTTGCCAGAGATTTATGGTAACGTAGCATTTAAATTAATGTACATTAATGCTATACAATTTGCACACATACGTATAAGGTATTTTAAGTTTACCGTGCATATTTGACGTACATATTTAATAATTGTATTCATCCCAAAGATCCCTAGCGGAGCGATAGGAACCTTTTTCTGAGTCACAACAGTACCATTAAGCAAACCGATGTATGTACATCATTACAGTATGTAAAATCAATTGATTATTGTCTATGTCATTAAAACATGCAAAATAGGAGTGAGAGTACATTATGAACAATTAGTATACGGTGAGAAAAATATATTTACAAATGAACAGTAAAGTAGGAAATTAGCTTCACCTTATTAAACATAGGATACTATAATAATTTGTTTGCAAACAACCTCTGTTTAGTTTTAGACAAGGTTATTGTACTACAAACAGCATCGATTTAAGCAATGTTTTTAAACACAAACATTGGTATTGATAATATAGTTGTTGTCTTCCCAAAGTTTGATTGAAACATTTGTACTGTTATACAATGTATGTTATAACAATTTACTAGCTTGTGTAAAACGCTATATCTACTGTAGACTACAAAGTCGAAGTCGAAAGGAAGACATCAGACGCATGAAGAGGATGTGCAGGAAACCCCGTGATTGAGGCTGTAGCGGAGTAACCACTGAGCTAGTCTTCCAGGGACTTGCACCACGCGTCACTGCTGAAACGCAATACATGTCATAAGTGGCGAACTTTAACTCATAAACATGACACAGATAACAATACAAACATTTTCATGCGGTATTTCAAATCCGCGTTGACAATACGATTTTTAAAATATGTTTAAAATAATCATATATTTAACATGAGCTTTCTTTCTTCAGTCTGGCAGGCAGGCAGGCAGGCAGGCAGGCAGGCAGGCAGGCAGGCAGGCAGACGGACATACAGACGGACAGACAGACAGACAGATAGATATAGATATATATTATATTATTTAGGTGTAGACACCTGGTTTCTATGGGAACTCCCATACACCACACTGCTGTCTCGCCATCCAAGTGGTCCCATCTGAAGGCTCGTTGTATGTCTTCCATGAAGACGTTCTCAGTTCCCCGGTCCATTCTGATGCACCGTGGCACGGCTGTAACATGCGCGTCTCACCAATGAAGTGGTACGATTCCATCACTCTTTATTTGTTCATACATACATACATACATACATACGTTCATCCGTACATGCGTGCATGCGTGCATGCATGCATGCGTGCATGAGTGCATGCGTACATACGTACATACGTACATGCATACATGCGTACATACGTACATACGTACATACTTACATACGTACGTACGTACATACATACGTACGTACGTACATACGTACGTACTTATAATAATATATTTTATTTAATATAGCGCCAGATCCAATTATAAATTGTTCGTGGCGCTTTACAACATGTAGAACCCAGATAGAGGTATTAATGATGGCTAAATAAGCATGCATTTTCTAAAAGAAAATTTAAATATTAGTAAAATACGAATAAATACAGTAATTAAATAAATATATTAAAATAATGATCATAGCTACAGTTATATGTAGAAATAAGACATTGTCAATTAATTTAACTGAACTAATGTACATGTAAGTATAAAATAAATATATAAATAGGTTAATTAATACATAAGAGATATAAAACAAATCAATGCAGAGCGTAAACTATGCCACATTGGACAAGAACGAGAGTCTAAAAAAATTAGTCTTTAAGCGTGCCTTGAAAGTAGAGACAATCAGACGTTTTAATGTCAGAGGCAAAGTGTTCCACAAAGTCGCTGCGGCGACCGCAAACGAATTGTCCCCAGCTTTGACATGAGTCCGCAGGACCGTTAACATGTTATTGTTGGTAGAGCGCAGGGCTCTTGTTGGTTTGTATGGGCATACAAAGTCGCATAAATATTTCGGGGCATCGCCATGCACAGCTTTATATGTAAACACTAATATCATCGATTATGTGTGCTACAGGCAACCAGTGAAGAATGCACAACAGAGGCATGGCGCTGTCACTCCGTGGGCGGCGTAGGATCAACCTAGCAGCAGAGTTGTGCATTCTCTGCAGTCGAGCGATGTTGTTGACAGAAGTGCCGTATAGAAGTGAATTGCAGTAATCAAGCCTTGATGTAATAATGGCGTTGACGACACGTTCCTTTGTCGACGTTGGGAGATAACGACTCATCTGGTTAATATGGCGCAGGTGAAATGAGCACACACTGACGATGCTTGAAACTTGCTTCTTAAAATCGAGGTGGCGATCCATAACGACACCAAGGTTACGAACACATCTTGAGGCAGTAATCGTAACATCTCCTACGCGTATCACACTGCCGTCAATAAGCGCAGCGGCACTCTTTGGCACTACGGGAAGATATTCCGTTTTACATACGTAAAATACGTACATACATACGTACATACATATGCTATGCTAGTGAGTGTGTGCGTGCGTGTGTGTGGTTTAGATGTATTTTGCATATGTTACCACTGATGTCCTCCACAAACTCTATGAAATGATGGGCGACAACATAGGGATCTTTGTTGGTTCTGCCCACCTTGAGCCATAGTATTTTCCTGGAGAATCTGAATCAGCACATCTATTTTAATTTCATGACACACTTGAACCGCATACATAAAACTATATACATATATATATATTATTCACATATCTATCAGCCAACTTTTCCATACACAGTAGGCCTATTGCTTTGATAACAGAAGAGGGCAGCGTGGTTAGTCATTACATAAACACATCATTAAACATGCCAATAAAAACAAACTGGCCTCACCCGCATATTGCTCCGTGTATTGCAAAACCAAACGGCTTTAGCTTGTCGTACCCATCAATGTGAATGATATAGTTTGGGCCTTTGCTATAATATTGCCTCCGGGAAAATCTGTTTATCCTTCGCTCGGATACCCTTTCTGGGTCCATTATTTGTAACAATGTCATTACTGTGTCCCTGTAAATGAAAAAAACTATCATAAATAAATTCACACATATGTAGATGGAGCCTCACATCACTTAGTTACAATATGCCCTTCAGTAGCAGGTACACATCAAAATTAGTGCTGTCACGGTAGCGGCAAACTTTGCGCTCACATTTACGTCCGACTGACAACCAAGGTTTCAGCTCAGGTTTGGAACACGTGTTGCAACAGTAGCAAAAGACTTCGTATAATCCCAGGTCAGTAGCCGCAGGAACTGATAATATAAGTTATTATGCTAATAAGATTATATTACGATTTAAAATGTCCATGTTATTTGCAATGAAAGATAAAAATTAGATGAAAATAAAAAATGTCAAACTTTTTTGCTGTGCACGTCTTATGCCACATTAGAATCTCCGCCATTACCACACCTGTGGTCATAGTGGACATGTAATTAAACTAAATGAAGGATAACCAGCGTTCGAAATAGCACTTGTCCGTTTGTCCGGGACAAGTGATTTTTGGCCCGGACATGTAAAATGACTCTACATGGTTATCCGGTGGATAAGTGAAAATTTACATTAAATAGTGACGCATGCAACATTGCAAACTTTTTATTTGAGGAAATTCAAACGTAAATGAAGTTCACTAGCAATCGCGCGCATTCCAATTTCGTTAGTGTGTCGGCGTCTTGTCGTTCCGCCGCCAGTGTGTTGTACGTCAGTGTTCGACCGAAGTTAGTGCCTGCGTTAACAGGATCATCCGCTGAGCGCACCGACCTAGCTCTGTCATACGCGTAGAACAGACCCCGCATCAGCCATCGTTGATCGAGGCTGTATTTAACACAATCGTAAATCGTTCAGTTTGGCCGACGTACAACTTGCTTCCGCTCACGAATCATATTTGATGAACTTTGGAAATAGTAGACTTTGTATCGCTACCTGTTATTTGAATAATTACATAGTTTTAACCATTATTACGCTTAAACCACGCGGACTCGGCAGTCTTCCAAGACCAAGTCTTCGAACGTCGTTAGCCGATCCAGTCCAGATCGGTGACAGTTTTCAAAACTTGTAACTGGCTCTCCGGTAAATCTATGGTGCTGGTTAATAAACGGAATATTACTGAAATTTCAGAAGTGTTGTTGTATCTATGTAACATTTATTTTAACCATAAATTGCGAGTTTTCGAAAACGAATTATGCAAGACACGCGGCCCGGGACGAGGCGCCAACCGCCGTTGACATCAAAGACCGTATATCAATACAAGACGGTACAGCGCGCGCTATCTACATTGTTCGAGGAAAGTACGTAAGCAGTTCGTCCGCCATTCTGAAGTTGCGCCAAGCCAGACCATACGCGTGCAGAAAATGCAGTTCTTTGCATTACCATTGCTCAACATTTTTAACGATAACCTCAATATTTGAATTATATAATAAGTGGTACAGTCTGATGATTATTCTGATGAAACTCTACGAAGTTCAGATGGCTCAATAAATAATTGCAACGTTTCTACGTGTTTTGTTTGCAAATTTCATTATTTGAATTGTGATTACATTAATGTATTTCATTTTATATGACACATCACAGATTGGCGATTATTCTGATGAAATGAGGTAACTGATCAAATACGTTAACATCGCGCGCTGCGGGTCCCGCAGGCGCATGCGCTTGCCTCCCGAATGGCGGACAAAAACCTTCAGTGTAGACTGCCATTTTCTCGCTCAGTGAAGCCTCCTGTCCAAATAGAGGCTCCTTGGTTGACATGTCGGCTTCCGCCAACTACGGCGGTCTGCACGCGGCAGCAACGTTACGACGTAACTAAATCTATACATTATTTTCCGCCTGGTAAATGTAATTCAGGCACCGTTAAAACTGTTTTATCATTATTGAAATGGTAATATAATATTTAGGAAAAAATATGCGTTTGTTTGCTGATGATCAATTGAATATTATCTTCGTTTGTAAAATACAGAACTTTGTTAATATTGAAGTTCATAGAGGTTTAACAAAATATTATCAGATGATGTAGTTTATTATGATTTTGTGACAACATTTCCTGGCTTTGCATTGGTCGTGTTCCGGATGGTTGAGTGGCATCTTCAATGACAAACTGATGCCAACATTTTACAGCAGTGTTATATGTTATATATATATATATATATATACCATATTAAACATAAACAGTTTTTGCAACATTATAAAACAAATAGCAATGAAACAATTGTCTCATTCCTATCATTGTAATAATTATTTATATAAAAGCGTTCATATCAGCATCACTAAAATATATGTATACATCATGTAACATGTCTAATTTTAATATTCGTGATGAATAATAATGGACCGGAAAATAGTTGCAAATATAATTTTGCAACTTCAAAATTTGCAGATTAAATCAAATTGTGTCTTTGATCACAAGTCACTCAGATGTACATGCAACGAAACAGCAGGAACATTGTGTTGTTGTCATAAAAATAAGACAGACTTTTAAAGTTTTTTCGAAGATTCGATTCCCCTTCACAAACACTCGGACAAGTTAAAATTTTGGCGGACAAGTAGATTTCAAAACGTACTTGTCCGGCGGACAAGTAAATATTCTGGCTTATTTCTATCGCTGATAACATATGTTGTGTTATATATACTACTGCTAATATTCTCTGAATCAAATTGTTGTTGCTAAACACTGGACACACCTTGGCACCATCAAACCGTGGAGGTTGTGTAGTCGCACTGTCATGCTCCTGTAGCCCAAACAACGTCCACTTCCTTCCAACTCGTGCTGAAACAATTATTATGTGGAAAAGAGATTGACATAATGTATATATATATATACATATATATATATATATATATGTATATATATATATATATATATACACACACACACACATATATATATATATATATATTGTTGTAAACAAAAAAAAACACCCATTAAAGATAGTGTATCATTAATATGGTTTTGCGTAAATGTGGTAAATCGTTAAAGGGATGAATTATACTTTACTTTCATAAGTTATACATTATACACAACGCCTCTATTTAACTGGTTGTTAAGGTATTGATGCATATTGCATAAGTAGGTTAGGACACTCAACAAGACAACTATTCAACTGTGTACATTTATTGGTAGACGTGTGTGATATATTTCATATTTTCATAGTTATGATTCAATTTGTTATCACAGAATATACCCTGACACATTGTGCTATTTTCTTCGATATGATGCTAAACAGAAACAATTCCACCTTCCGTTTATATGTGTATTATTTCAGGAATGTACTAGAATATAGAAGATCATAAAGAATTCATTTAATACTGAATCGCTATTCATATTTTTGACATATTAAAATACATTTAAATTCTACTTCATTTACGAACTTTCTTTTTATTTCTTGTGTTACATAAATATAATTTTTAATTATTTCCAGTAGCCGTGAACATGTGCAACATAGACACGAGTACTTATTTAAACTTGAAAGTACCTGCATTGCTGTTGCAACCATAGCGTAGTCAACTACTTGTCTGCGCCTTAAGCCAAGTCTTTGTAGAAGGCGTTTTAACGTCCGCACACTGCACAACATTAAGTGGTTTACATACACATATGGCACTAAGCCCGCTTGCTGTTAAGTCATTGCGCTTATTGAATGCATTATTTATTTTACTATAACTTTCGCTCTTCCACTCTCTCCCTCTCTACCTCTCTCCCTCTCTCCCTCCCTCTCTCTCTCTCTCTCTCTCTCTCTCTCTCTCTCTCTCTCTCTCTCTCTCTCTCCCCATCTCTCCCTCTCTCCCTCTCCCCCTCTCTCTCCCTCTCTCCCTCTCTCCGTCTCTCCCTCGCATCGCGTATCGCATCGCGCATCGCGTATCGCATCGCACATCGCGTATCGCATCGCGCATCGCATCGCCCATCGCATCGCGCATCGTCCATCGCATCGCGCATCGCATCGTCCATCGCATCGCGCATCGCATCGCGCATCGTCCATAGCATCGCCCATCGCATCGCGCATCGCTCATCGCATCGCGCATCGCGTCATCGCCCCATGGCGCTGTAGGTTGCCACACAAAAACGCGATGGCCCTTCTCGGCCATCATATAAAAGAGTTAATGAAAAGCAATCAATAGCAACTACAATTAACAATACTATGTCGGCAGTATACTAGAATAACCTTGCTGAAGATCCGTCATCTAAATTGACTGTGCGACCCAAATCAAAATGACTTGGCCATCCATTATTGGATCGCTAACCAGGGGCTAAGAACCTCTGACCTAGATATCAACTAATTATTGTCAAAACCCCACTCATGATATTGTCATGACAGAAATAAGCGACAAACAAAAATGGTATGTGTCTTTTGACGTTAAGTATAGTTATGTACGTATGTTGGGTTACGATGACGTTGAATTACTATTTACGGCCTCAATTTACTCAGACCCATTGACGTCGTCTCTGGGAAGTTTTCATCACGCTTTGATGCCTGTGATACAGCTGAGTGAACGTAGATGCTGAGACCGCGAGATGTAGGCAAGACGGCGGAGTTAAGTCATAAAAAGCCAGAGTTGAAGGATGGAGATTCAAGAGAACGTTATCGTCCTCATAATTATATCAATTATATCACTTACATGCATAATAAACTGACTTGTTATTCTCGCTAGATTAAACAGTTAAATTGTACACAAATACAACACCGAAACGCAAAATTGAACGCATCCAATATACAAATATATGATCTTTAAACTGGTGGATGGTTATTCAAAAGAAAACATTAATTCGACTAATTACAAAAAAAACTTGTGCACAATTAGTTGGTTCAACTAATCGCAACGGTGATTCAAATTTTCTTACATGAATCGTTTTCCTTGTTAGATGAGCAAATAATCTATTTATTTCCGAACAGGCCAAATTATACAATATCTTTAAGAAGATCGATCGTTTATCGTTGTCTGTTCTCTCTTTACTCGGACACATGGTCGTCGTCTCGGCAAAGAGTATGGTACATGTTGATTCGTCTATGTTGTCATCTTCGTTGAATTTGTTAAATCAGATACATTTTATGTCAGGGCGCGTTTTTATTATTTGTAAGGTATCGTTATGTTGGGTACGAACTGACTGTTTGGTAATGCATCGTCCTGTACCCGGTAGCACTACGATCAATTGACACTGGCCACAAGTGAACCCAGATGTGCATGGCGTCGATATATTGCGAATAATACGCCACGATGTCCAGGAGAAGTAAAACATCATCCACAGGGATATGGAAAAGACATATCTTTATGTAGAGCTAATGGTAACGATCTATCAAACCATAATCTACGGACGCTGCATCAGCCGTTGTCGAAATATTTATTCTGGCAATGAGAAGCCATAAGCGTTTTGTCTCGCCAGTGCCAAATGTAAAACCACATTTTATTAGTATTAGCAATGCATTATCATTATCATTACTAGTAGTAGTGGTAGTAGTATAGTAGTAGTAGTAGTAGTAGTAGCAGTAGTAGTAGTAGTAGTAGTAGTAGCAGTAACAGTAGTAGTATTAGTGTCAACAGCTACGACATGCAGCTCGATCGTCGACTGTCTCAACGGCGGAACCTGCTTCGAGAACGTCTGCCACTGCACAAATCAGTTCACAGGAGACCTCTGTGAAACAGGTAGATATTATTTGTATACATTATTAGTCTCCTACACCCAACCGTAGAGCAACGGTGATGGTCATTCGCCACCACACACAATGCACGTAAACTTCCCGTGTCAATCTTGTCAAACGTACCTTCAAACTAACCCTAATGAAGGTTAATCTCCAACTTAACCCTAACCCTAGCTAAACCTAACCCTTTTGCAGGTCAGATCAACAACAAAAGGGTATTTGTGCGTGGAGGGGTCGTACGAATTAAGCTCCCTCCCGGAGTAACAGACAAACGGCAGCAGTTATCACTGGACATTATCATTGACCTATATTAAAGATATATAGATATCAGGGGGTCATGATATGTTGAACTTGTGGCGCCGCCTGGGGAATAACTGATCACGCAATTTATCCACTGAAAAGAATAAATGATACCATGTTTACACAGAAAATTAAAACCAGCTGACATTTAAACCGGTTCATGTCGTACACTTGTTCACAACGTAGGCAAACCGGCTCAACAGTGTGTGAACACAGCTTAAATAGCTAGGTCCTGCCTTTGTGTTTTAGTAAATGCATCGCCACTTAGTACACCAGAGGTCAATTATCCAAATGAAGCGAGTTAACATTGATAGAGGAGAATGAACCTCGGCGCTTGGGAAGAGATACATGTACCAACCCAAATATTAACGTATTAACATAAAAAATATGGTACGAACATATATAAGTTGTTGCCAAAACTAATCGGATCATAGTATCCCTCAGCTCACTTGCAAATGTGTGGATAGAAAACGTAACTGTTTCAAAGTAAAGCATTACGGTCACAGGATACTAAGGCATGCAACTGGACTTGCTTGAGAAGAAAATCTAGAGGCGGCATCGCGGCACAGTAAAACATGGTCTACCTGTTTTTCAATTATTCAATATGCCGCGATCCGCATCGTTCAGCTTATGGTGCAAGCAACATACTGATGTGAGTCGCTATAACGTATTTTATGCGTTTTTCTCGCTCATTGTACTACAGTATGTAATTAAACAGCGAACAACATGTATTTCAATAAGTATCATTAATCGGCCAAAAACTCAACACATTTCCAACCGTTTAATACACTAACCGCTTGTGTGTTATTTCACTGACAAAGTTTGCAGCATTCCAGTGTCCGAAAGACGTTGACTGTCTCCATAGAGGCAAATGTCTGGGAAACAACGCCGCCTGCGAGTGCGCTATGGGCTACGTCAGCGCCAACTGTGGTAAGTGGCGACCTCTTGTGGGTACTGCGGTGCATAGTAATGTTTAATCTGTGTTGTTCTGCTTAATTGCTTAATCACTCAACCAAGAACTACAACTACAAAAATCAACATGGGCTATACGTACACAAACTAATTTTACGAACAGGTAGGCATACGTACGTTTATTGTATTGTTTAGATTTCAATTTAGACTGATACTGATTAGGACAGTCGCGAAATCCATTAATTGTAAATGTTGTCATACTGTTATCTTAACACATTGTAAACAATAAGCAAATATGTGCAATGTAGAACAGCAATTACCTTGCATTTATATAATAACATTCTCGAACATGCACAATTCTAATAACTAATTAATTTGACTTTAATTGAGCTAGCATATTATTAGGAAGACTATTCTCAATATAGTAATGTAATCGTGGTCTTCAAGCTTTATTATGAATATTTGCGATGGGATGGGTGTACAATTATTAGAATGTTGTTAACTTGGAAGAAGGATATATGTGGAAATATTTATAAATGCTAGCCAACTAATGTGTTGTAATTTGTATTCAGCACAAATAATCTGTTCGTTTTAAGACGTCCTAATTTACTAGAGCTGTAGTGAAAAACAAAACGACTTACGAGCATTCTTTTGTATAACTAACAGCTCGTTATCATCACACAAATGACGGGCCGTACGGCAACAATAAAGAGTGCTAGCACTCCGATCGCGACTCCCATCCCGGGCAGATCGCGCCAGTCGCTCGCCCAACAACCGAGCCTCAGTGTGTTTATGCCACCATTCTACATTGTTTCAGATATACAGTACGTCTTTGATAAAATATTGATTTGAGGGCATTTTTGAGGTCCAAATAGCTCTCCGGTTTGCGTCAACATGTGATTGATTAATATTGCTTGTTTCAAGTTCGGTATGCTGTAACCCGCGACCGAAGTGGCGCATACCGAGTGCTATTTTGGAACAGTATATTCCTGGAACGATGTAGAATGATGGGTTAAACGTATTGAGGTATAACATTTAGGCGCAGCTGTCATAATGCCGAATTCGCGTTGGGCCAGGATTCTACACAACGTCACAATTAAGTTCACAAAGTAATGCGCAAATCTATCTGCTGCCTATTGGCTATTCCAATGCTACTGTCATCACATCGGTCAAGTTTCCAGCCACCGAAACAAATTCAGGAGCTTTCCAAAGTGAATCGTGGCTTTCTCGATATCCATAGCTTAGCCTTAGGAGATCTCCCAATGTGACATCTACACGTATGCCAAGATGCAAGACAACTAGCAGACTAGCACGCCCTCTCCTAAGGGAGGAAGGCTGCTCTAACTTCCAAAACTACACCAATTATCAACGGACAACATCAATAAATAAAACAGCATATCTTAACAAGGCATTTTTGTTATGTTCTTGTTAGTATCAAACTAATAATAATAATAACAACCGGGTTTACATCGGTTGTATAAGTTGTGATTTTTAGAAAACAATACTTACCATTAAAAAGTGCAATAAGGGGGACCCTCGATCGCTTCGGGCTTGGGACCCCCTCAAATGAAGGATGGGGGTCCAGAGGACTGTCGAACATAAACATCCAGGTAAACCCCTGCATATAGCGTTTTCATGTATTAATCGTTCTTTTATAGGCCTACATAAGGAAAAAGAAGAATTTGAACTCTCAATAAGTCAAAGGCGTCCTTGTCCATTTGCCATAATTTTATGGTATTATGTCTCTATTAAATCTTGTTAAATTAAATTATACATATTGTTTGACTCTAATATACAACAAAACATAAACATATTGCAACATATTATGTTGGGTGAAAGCAACGGTTTGATTTGGAAAAAAGATTATGTCATGCCGATACTAACATTAATCATGCAAATCCTTCATTCAAGGGAACTTTCTGCCAATCGTGTGTCCTTTCAAGTAACCATGATCAACTGTATACAAAAAAGTTTCTCTAATGTGGTCCCGACGGCAAATGCTATGACGGAGGATCTGATTGAAGACGCCGTCATATTTTGAAGGCCAATCCGCGACATATCGAAGATCAAACGACAGTTTCATCTCCACGTTTTTCGCTTTGCGTATCATTAGTTTCGTAACCACTGTAGGCTGGTCACATGTTGATAGTTAAATGTATTATCAATAGTGTGCTTACCGCGTCCTCGCAGCTACTGCATTTGTCGATGTCTCGATAGTTCGTTGTATTGTTACACCATTAGTATTTATGTATTTTCATTGTCATTTGATTAAACGCCGGGATGATGAGTATGCTATTCTCTACCGCTTTTCAAAGTTGTATAATTATCAGAAGAGCCTTTTATTACGCTTGCCCAATTTAGATGAGTGCTTATGTTGACCGTAAATTGCAACTCCACCCATTTACGTAACATGCCACACGAATAGATTGTCTGGCTCATAAAATCGTTCATTACAAATGACATACGATTAAATTCACATTTTAGAGTCATACTAAAAGACTCTTTATTGTGACACACCATATAACATCGGTGCAGAAATACATCATTACAACGAAAAGTCGTTGATTTCCATATCTACTCTGGATAGAAAGATGTGACTGCTTTCTTCAAGCAGCAGTGGCGTGTTTGGGGGAATGGTGGGATTGGACATTAAAATATCCATATGTAACCTGTTTTGCCACGATATCTTAATATGAAAAATTTATGGGTGATTAGGCATATCCCCTTTGCTTCCCTTTCAGCGATATTGAATACGTCACTCTTATCTATCCTCTTGGGATGCAGGGTGATAAAATGAAGAAAAAACCCACAAAGCAATGTAGTTTTATTATTTTAATTTTTGAAACAGTGGCACATCAAATGACTATAAAAGCACCGCATATAAATATAGTCATACTCAGCAAGGCATTTTACTTTTGATGGGACGATTAATCAAGAAACCGACAGAACACTTCACATAAAACTATCGATGGTTCCAAATTTAGAAAACGTGTTGCAAATAATTTGACTTACGCGCCTGCGATTACAGAGAGCGTATAGTCCGGGCAAAAACCGGATAGGAATCTGCAAGCCGGCCACCAAACCACTAAACCCCTTAATCGTAATCTTGGACATTGATCCGTAAATTTGAAGAGAGGGAATGCGCTCAAGCTAGCGTCTTTAGCATGCTCCTGTTACAGGTGGGTATATGCGTGGTTTGCCAAGTGCTATTAACAACAAAAGAAGTTCACCTCCGAACCTATGTGCTGCTAGTGGTGCGCACTATAGTGTAGTGTGGTCGGACTCTCGACCGAGAGAACCCGGGTTCGAATCCTGAGCTGCGCTGTCGAACCTTGGGCAAGTTAGTTTACGCAATAATTATAAGAACTTACCTTCACCTTTAACCCTGATTATCCACAAGAAACTAAACAAACAAAAAAGTCAACTTACTTGAATAAACCGATGAGAAACACTCCCTATGAGCACGATCCAAAATTGTAATGCGCAAATGGTTGCTACGAATGCGTTTTGTTGCAATGACGTCACAACGTTTGATGACGTTTGCAACGTGTACAGAAGCCATTTCATTGAGGAGGGGGAGTGATTTCGTACTTGGTTCGTACACGGGCGAGGAGTGAATAAGTTACTGCGTACACAAGATAGGCACCCTGCTTACAGGGGTGTGGAACATATACAGGGGATTCCCACAAATGTATGCGTACGTAATTTGTTAACGCAAATTAACGTAAAGGTAAGTTCTCATATAGCACAGTATCCAGCCCTCAGGACTGCTCAAAGCGCTTTACATTTTACTCCCTGGCAGATCTGTTCAGTCGAGCACCACCTCGACTTCGCTGGGAAGCATCCAGCCACTCTGCAATTAATGCGCGAAGATTATTCGTACACAAATGTCCACCACTGTCTACAGCCAAGTACTCATTCATACAGCTGGGTGAACTGGAAGACGTAGAGTGAACGAATTTGCCCAAGGTTCGACACGGCAGCACAGGATTCGAATCCGAGTTCTCTCGACTGAGAGTCCGTTGCTCTAGTCACTGCGCCACTGCGCCACTGCGCTTCACAATTCGTTTATGGCCACTTTTAAGTCTTGGTGTGTCTGTCTGTTTCTGTGGTGTGGCTTCTAATCTATTTAGGTAATTGTATTTATTTGTTATGTTGCGTGTGATGGTCTTAACAATTCAGACAGTCAGCCTATTTCAACCCATCATGTCACGCCGACATGTCAATGGTAGCACTGCCAGGACGCACGTAGTCCTCTGTAGTTCAGTTGCATCCCCAGTTAATGGCCCACGAACCGACATTAACGAGATTATTCGAACAACTAGGGATATACTCCCGAATGACCAGCTCCAGACTAGTCCACAAAGCGCGCCCCGTGCCTGGTCCGGTTTTATATCGGCCTAGAGTAGTCCAGGGCAAGAAGTTAGCACTTGTGCACCAGGCACGCGTGCGCAAGCGTATTGATAAATTTGACCTCCCCTTTGACTTACGACCTGACATTTGACAATTAAATGTGCTGCCCTTCCAGAAGAATCACAGCTTTAGTTTATGTGTTTTCTGATTTATTTTATTATTTGTCCGAAGAAATATTTGCACAAGTTAAATGTATCGCTCAAACAAATTACCTTAGAAGCAACACCTACTTCTGGCTCGGAACTATTCTCCACCCGTTACACCGGATCTTGTCTCCAGAAATCTAACATCTAAAGCCGAGACTGAGTCTAAACTCTGCGTTAAGAAAGGAAATTTACTTTATGAATATCAGATACTGCATCAGATTCACTAAAACTGATTTATGAAGCTGGTTACCGTTATCTTCCCGGTGGTACATCACCCTTAGAAAACATTCTATAGACTATCTATAAAATATATACTATAGGATATAGGAATTCTGTAGAAGTCTACAGAATGATCTATATAATGTTTAATGCCACATCCATTAAAAAAAAAAATTCAACAAAAAATTAAGTAGAATTCGATAGGTTTCTACAAAATTCTATAGAATATATTGCTAAGGGCATTTACAAGAGTTAAATAGGCGGAGCGGAAATCCATACCAACCGTCATTGGGAACGGCCGAGAACCAGAGCACGTGGCATTAGCTCATTGCACAAAAGCGTGAATCACAAAAAAAGTGTCAGTTGGTATACATATCAAGTTGTAGTAATCGATGACTTGTCAAGTCGTCCAATTTAAGGCTAACCATATATTGATGACCCCTTGACTCGTGTAATAGATTCCAATTGCCTGTCGCAAAAACCACTAGTGTCATCAATTTCTTAAATGAAAATCTGCATGCAGTGAGTGAATGGCTGTCGCGTTTATATAAGCACGGGAACACGTCAAAACAGTTATGATTATGAATTGGCATTAAGTCCAAAAGCACACATGCCGATCTAAATCAGTCAATCAATCAACCAATCAATTAATCTCAATAGATAATCTATTCCATTCAACTATATTAATCTGTGTGAGAGAATACGTTTGTGTTACTAATCTATACGTGCTGTTCCTTTACCAATGTTGCTTTGTGTCCTCTGGTTTTTTATCTTTCTTAAGTATAACAACAATACTTCTATCAATTTTTTCATAACAGCTCAATATGTTAATAAAACAATACAATATGTTAATAATGTTAATAAAACAATACAATATACTACGAATTACTAAGTATTCCACCTATAAACATATCGATGACATATTTGAAACCTTGTAGCTTTTATCCAGGTAAACTATTTGTTCATTACCTAATCAGGACAATACATGTACCTACTCGTGTCTGCTATCGGAATAACCGTTCGTGAACTTGTCAAGAGTGAAGGAAAGACACCAACAGAAACACATCGTGTGCAACATTCATTGACTTCCGTCGTATGAAAACTAGAAAAATAAAGGGTTAAGCAAAACTCTGTCTGTAGCCTGCCCATCCTTGTAGCGTTTTGGAAACCCATTTTAACGGCACATTTCGCCCAGAAGACATTCATTCGGTCAACGTTTGCATAAGATATCCAGCCACTTTGCAATCGGCCAACGAGAACTACTTAGCCAAATAATGTCATTAATGCCTGACACTGAGTACCAATTTTACAGCCCATTGAACTGGGACACGGAGCTAGAGGCTGTAAAAAAATATACAGTGAGTGGCCGAGCGATGTCCCGATCCTCAAAGGACGAAGCCGTACCGGAAATGAAACGATACTATTGGCGAAGAAGCAGAAGAAACGATCTGATGAAACGATGGCGTGCTGCTATGATATCGTTTCGTCGCTTCGTGCCACCGTTTTATCACATCGTCGGTGTATTGCTGCATCGCGTGTGACCATTTCCGCAGCGGCAGTCCCTCTGTGATAGGAATGATGCAAGAACAACATTCATCATCTTCACATAATTAAATGTAAATATAAGTAAATAAAATATAATATAAAATAAGTAATACTCTTAGCTTGCACTTGTCAACAATGCTTTAGTTACATGGCTTTAGGAATGTGTGGTGATGTCATCGCACTTCAGTGAACAGATTTCTCTGACAAGCAATCTGTGGTCTGAATGGGGCATAATTATTGGCATCAGCGGTGATCTGGTCAGATGGTCGTCTGTCGCAGACACTTGAACATGACTGACGGCTTGAAGATGCACACCCTCTCGTTTGTCTCCACTCCTTTCTGTGTTCTACCGAGACACGATGGTCTTCACGCACGTCTTGTCTTTGGGTACATCTTGCCGGAGCAGTTCAAGGTGACCAAACAAACAGCGCAGCAACTGGTTATTGATTTTGAACATATTTTGAAACCATCGCACTGTAGCGAAACATCCTGCAGCTGAAAAATACTGCAGAATCGACCATTAATGCGCATGTCCGGAAGTACAGTTTTTCGCGGGGAGACATCAGGGCTTGTTATGTTAGGAAGGGCAAACAAATTCCTACGTATACGTACGTTCATCCAGATTATATTAGTTATTTTACATGTTATTTTATAAGGTACATATAATATATATTCGTTTTAGGTCATGTCTACTTAATATATGTACGCTTTCAATCCACAAAATTTTACATTTTGTCAATATTATGTGTTGTAACAGGTGAGGGACGTTGTCGTCAGTGACCTCCACGACGTGCTCATTTTCACTGAATCCGAGTAAGTTAATACAACCTGTATCTTTCAGGAAGTATGATAATGTCTACCTGTTGGTAATGCTGGAGTTGCCTGTTGACATTGATATGTTAGAACCCTCTATAAGCAAGTGGTGGAAGCAAAGACAATTCTCTGTTAAAAAAATAATGATACAAATTTGTAGTTTCATTCACAGTAAAATATATGTCTGCTGTCTCTTGCCAGTTGTATTTGCATGTTATAAATTGTATATGTCACATTGTATTCACTGTATAGATACCACAAACAAATAAATAAACGTAATGTAATTTATTGTAGGTCATGCTGCATTCCAGTGCAATATACTAGACATTGTCTAGCAATGAAAGGACAGAGAAGACTGCTCAGCTTGACAAACGATTATTCATTTCTAACATCTGCATGTCCTGGGATATGTGCTATTGTTAGGTTTATTTTTTTCTTTCAAAATGGCACTAGTGGCACTATATTTAATATTAAGTTTTTGTATTAATGTTATCACAATGAAAAAAATAATGGATGCACATCAATCGAAATATTGAACTACTCACTGCACTTGCACATAGTAAACATTTTATTTGGGTGTTCACATTGATTTCTTACATAACAATAAATACACTCCAATTTCAAATGGGAGCCTCCATGGGTTAGTGGTTGGTGTGTTGTGACTGTAGATCCAGTCATGAATTCAGTATCCACACTTGGACATGGTGGATATGTACTGCTGGCCAAGGGACTTGACCCAATTTACCCCAGTCTGTTCAGCTGCAAATGAGTACCAACATTTGTTGGGAGGGTATCTGTGATAAACTAGTGTGCCATCCAGGAGAATCACTGTAACTGCACTCTAAAGTCGCTTGCACTAGGGAAACCAGGTTTAGACACTGGTCATATTCTTTATGGCTTCCTAAGACATAATGCATAGGAGATTACTTTTTACTTTCATAGGGTGTGATTTGCTTACAGATGACGACCGACCCTCCTCTACCCATTAGTCTTCCCATCACATTTGTTTATCTCTCCTTCTGGTTCATATATTTTTTCAGGTTATGGCAACACTGGTATTGCAAGCAAAGCTGGCATGTGAGGTCGCGGTGAAAACTGGTATATACACAACAGATACACAATACTGTTTACCAGATAATCTTCAAAAACTGTCATCTCTGTAAGTTACTGGAATAAAAAATATTTATTTAATTTGAATGGGTCATGGTAGAATGCATACTTCTGCCATGCTGAATAGTGCCTGTTTCACACAATGTCGCTGTTTCTAACAGACACACTACAGTCGTTGCAAATTGTATAATTTATTATAGGAATTCAGACACAGTTTAATCTATTTCAACCGTAAATCCTATTTTTGAGATGCTCCCACACCTGTATAAGATTAGTTTATCAACACTGTTACCCCATTATAACAGTGACGAATGAGAAATAGAAATATGTATAATAATTATATTGTGACATTCACAACTGGTGACTGGCTTAGATGATATGCACTACCTTGCCTATTGCACCAGAGGTGTTGTTATTATTTTTGTACACTCAATCACAAAGTACATGTTGTGAGGTAAAAGTAATACAAACTTGGTAGAAGAGCTATGTAATTAAAACATGATAATTAAATAAAATATTTCTTATGATTAAATGACCAGAGGATAGAAATACAAGTTGCTTGTCATAGCATAATTCACTTATGACTAAATTTAGTTGCTCTACTGTGAATAATCATCCCCCAAATTTGCAAATATATATTATTTTGTTGACATATATAGTTGGCAAAGAAAGACACAAACAAATAAGCAAGCAGACAGGGGTAAGCACAACCTTCTTGGTGGAGGTAATTAGCCTATTATACGTTATGTACATATGTTATATATAAAAGTGCTTATATCCTTGTTACTAAGAAATTACGAGAAAAGTGTATTTTTAAGATATAACATATATGTTACATGTATACTAGCATTAACTGAAAGAAGGAGAATAAACATGTGTCATTCCTTTCATTGCAGCGCGTCATACAAGAGGCTTGTCATCGAGCCATTCCTGTTAGGACAAGCTTTGAAAAGACTTGGACTTGATGAAACAAAAGTTAATGAACTGTAGTTGACAGTATCATGTACACATACTACGGTGAACATATTTGCATTAAATGCATGTGAGGTATACACACCTATTGAAATTAGTTTATGTAATTATTATAGTAATATAAACATGTTTTCCATAAGATATATATATATATATTATACTTCTACTTCTACTTGGTTAATCGACATAGTCCATAAGTCTAGAGTTTGACGTCCATGTGTGTGTATATATATATACAATTGTGCTGTGCCAGATGTGAAGTTTTAAGAAAATGTATATACAAAGTGCGAGTAAAGTTTGAACAAAGTACGAGTCAAAATACATACCATGGCTTAGACGTGTGAAACAACCGCTCCCTTGAAGGCCTGGATGGTTGGAGCTACCAACACATTCCCGGGAGGGCGTTCCACCAGAAGACAGTGTGTGGGAAGAAAGAATTGCTGTAGACCTGAATGCGAGCTGGGATGATCTGATATTTATTTGGAAGATAATATCTTGTACTGGTGGGGAGCATTGGGGCAAGGTAATGGTTACCATTGATGGCAATCTGTTGGTTTTGGATCGTATACATCAAGAGGAGGAAAGAGCGTTGTCTTCTTCTCTATGTATCAACTATATATTACCATTATAAATGTTTAAAATATATGTGTGTGTTTATGCACACAGATTATATGCTGTATAATCCAAGTATGCATCATTTCATATTTAATGCACAGCATTGTTGGATGTCTTCTTGATCTTGATTGTATATTGGCCAACACTCCTGTGGAGTCAAACGGTTCGGGTTTGGTGTGCATGCTAATTTAGTTGTGTATAAATTATTGATATGGTAAGGCGTCTGTTTGTTCGTCTGATTGTTAGTTGTTCTAGGTTTTGTTTAAACATTTCTGGCATGCATCCCGTTTCTCTGGATGTGTAATCATTGAAGCAAACACGAGCTGCCCCATGATGAGTATTCTAAAAGTGGTTGAATAATTCTGGCTGGCACCTGGTCGGGTCCTGTTGATTTGTTTGTTTTTAAGTCATGAAGTAAACTGGCGACTCGTTTTGCTGTTTGGTGATGTGTTTTACACTAGTAATCTAATGATATGTCTGTAATAAACATTGATGAATGTTGCATGTGCATTGTGCACCACACAATTTTGTATACTTTTGTTTTCAAATAATTTAAATTCTAGTAATTATATAATGCATGTGCACTGTGATCATGTGATATAACTGGGGTATGTTTAATACACACTGTACACACATTTTCAAATGTTTTATTAAATAAATCGGCATTGCCATTATCCACCATTACTGAGACTCTTACTTCACGAAATGAGCAAAGTGCAGCCTAATAACCATATAATATTTAGATATTTAATTATAGCTAAGTATGCATGTGTACATTTCCGAATGTCTGCAGGGGCACACGGATGTAAACAAAAGCCCAGTGGAGTCGAGCTCAGCAGTAAATATGTCAAAAGGGTACGTGAGTGATCGAATATATCATAATTCTTGCAGGATTATATTCATTATACATTAACATCTACAAGAACACATTTATTATTTGTTGCTAAAATAATTTTAGCTAACTTTAAACAAATCTCAATTATTTTAGCACCAAATATGTGTTTTGGCAGTTTGTAGATTATTTGTGCTGAATACAACTTACAACACATTAGTTGGCTAGCATTTCTAACTATTTCCACATAATATATCCTTCTTCCAAATAAACAACATTCTAATAATTTTACACCCATCCCATCGCAAATATTCATAATAAAGCTTGAAGACCACGATTACTTTAATATATTTAGAATAGTCTTCCGTAAAACGCTAGCCCGATTAAAGTTTAATTAATGAGTTATTCGTTTTGCGCATGTTCTAGAATTTTATTATATAAATGCAACGGTAATTGTTGTTCCACATTGCACTTATTTGCTTCGTGTTTACAATGTGTTAAGATAACAGTATGACAACATTTAGAATTAATGGATTTCGCGACTGTCCTAATCAGTATCATTCTAAATTTAACGTTAACTAATATAATCTGGACGAACGTACGTATACGTAGGATTTTTTTCGCCCTTCCTAACACAACAAGCCCTGATGTCTCCCCGCGAAAAACTGTACTTCCGGACATGTGCATTAAGGGTCGATTCTGCAGTATTTTTCAGCTGCAGGATTTTTCGCTACAGAGCCTTAAGGTGCACAACGTTCGAATCAGTGACAATGTTTTTATTTTTTATCATACAGTAACCTCGGGGAAACCGCAGTGCATGCTCATGCGTCCTACAGACTCATTAAACAGATTTCAGCTTGTATAAATTACTCATATATGTTTGTAATAATATTATAACAATTCAAGACCATTATTATTTTTTGTGTGCATCTTAACTTAAGAGTACCCAGCTAACAACGACACGTTGTCCATACGTGAATTCACAAGATTCTGTGAACACATTTCAAGGTGAAAACACGTGTTTTGACACGTGTTTATCTGGTTCACCGCACGTGAAATCACGAGTTTTCGTACGTGAAATCGCGCGTTTCCGTACGTGAATTCACGAGATTCTATAAAGAAGTTTCAAGGTGAAAACACGTGTTTCGATACGTATTTATCTGCATGGTTCACCGCACGTGAAATCACGAGTTTCCGTACGTGAATTCACGAGATTCTGTGAACAACTTTGCCGGTGAAAACACGTGTTTCAACACGTGTTTATCTGGTTCACAGTACGTGAAATCACGAGTTTCCGTACGTGTAATCACGCGTTTTCGTGTGTGAATTCATGTGATTCTGTGACAAAAATTTCCGGTGAAAACACGTGTTTATTTGGTTCACCGCAGGTGAAATCACACGAGTTTATAATATAGAAAAAAATTCATCAGTAAAACGTGTGTTCGATGTGGTAAAGTCAAATAGTCACGGACGTTCTGGTTGCTTTTGGGTATCATCTTTTAAACTCGTGCAACTCTCTAAGACATGATCCGATTTGCGAACGGCTTGAAGTTCTGTACGCTACAATATATATTCAAGAACGGGTCACTTTGAAATATAACGCACAAGAAGTTTGATTTTAAGGACCTTTTTGGCAATTGGTACAATGTTAAGAAAACTCACCCTTATACAGACTAGTCTGTTAACAGAACGTTGTGGAGCGCTGGAAACAAGTACAATTAAAACATCGTGAACACCTTCGGTATCGTATGACGATTGTTTTGCAACAAAATTTGGCTCACATCTAAACAATATTTTTGGAACCCTATCCTATTACTTTTGATGTAAATAGTTTTGCACTTGAGATTTTTCTCTAACATTATTGTAATATCCAAAATCATTCATAATATTATATCATGGCTATTCTCAATTAAGTTATTGTTTCACGAAAAACGCTGAGGTTTATCCACATCAATTAATTTTAACGTGTGCATTTACAGGCTGGACACTGCGTGCCACAGTCGCTAGGAACGCATTATGGGTCGCAGAGCGTAACTCTCTGCAGCCGGCACTAATGCACAAATCGAAATTAAATCAATTAAATAATTACCCGAAACTATCACATGCTATGGCAATAGATGGGGGTAGTCACACGCTGGATAAGCCCAGAACGGAAGACGGTTGTAAACGACTCACGTCGACGCAAACAGTAACTGTCGTAAAAGTGCCAGAGTGCCCGTGCTTCTCTCAACTAGGGCTATGGAACGCCTTATACGAACGTGAGAAGTGCAGTGGAGGCAGCCATTTAATTAGATTGTCCATAATTTAATCATAAAGACGGTATTGCGCGCGTTCTTAGTGGGTAAATAAATGCTTGCGAATATAATTACGGTCACAGTAACCCAATTAAAATATATAATGTGATCACTTAGGTATCTATATTAATAAAGCTTTTTTAAACGATTTTCTTTTCTTTTCTGCATATTTACTAAGTATGTATGTGTCTGTTCAATGTATATTATTAGTTATCAACAAACTGTGATAACATTCGATACATTTTGCATAGTTACTTAAATGGTTACACACAATATTATATATATTACATTACGATTTTAGTTTTTTCCAAAACGTTATACATTATTGTAGGTTTATTGTCAAAACGATATATTTAGGTTTCTTGGATAGTAACCTTGGTTTATGAGAATGCGGTCTGCGTGTTCAACGCACATAACCGTATGCAATGTATGTAGCGTAACAAATATCAAACTTATTACTTATAATGAAAGGAATCTAAATTTTGACAAAACAATACGGTTTTAGAATAAAGGGTGGGCACTGAGACGCGCACAAAATTGCACATAATCGTGATTAATAAATTATTCGACTAATACCTAATTAGCCCCATATGTCGATTATCGCTGATCTGGTGAACTGTTGATCTCCACGCCCAACAACGTAGCCTCGGCGGCACAATCAGCCAGCCAGCGAGCCTACGCTGCTCCCTGGACAGCATGACACTATGCATGTACACTCCCAAATTAACTGGATTCTGATGTCATGGTGGGTATTTGGTGTGGTGTTGAATACAAAGATTTCAATGTATCAATGAGACGTGACTGGCATGAGCCCACAACAGATCTGGTATCACTGATGACCAGCTGGACATTACTAGAAATCACCAAATCAGATGATTTTAAAGATAATATTTAGGCTCTGGATCAATCTGATGCTATGTACAAAAAGATATGGACATTTCATCAGTTCTACTGATTTGTAGAATATAGTGAACTTGAAGTGAAAGACTAGTGTTTCGCTGACTGAATGAACTAAAAATTGCAATTACCCAAAGCATCGTTGAATTTATTTATTACTCATTACTGTGATATGATTTTAATTTACATCGTATATATTTGTGTGCTACGTGCAACCGTAGAAATGTAGCCATGTTGACATTGTATTTATACCGTACCATATCACTTAGTTTCAACGATGTATCTGAATGAACTTGTTCTACATTTGTGTCGCTCTACAAATGTACTTATTACTATTACAAAACGAACTGAAGCTGAATTCTTCTAATTATCTATGGTATTTCGTTGGGAATGGACGAAAACTCACTGACACCAAATGTACACCGCATGATATGCTTCTACAGTCAGGAACATGACAGTAAATCATTACAGTTCGCTCGCCTCGTTATCTACATAATATATATAAGCCAAAATAAACTAATGCATTGTCATGCGCCTAAATAAATAACAATTGTGTGTAATATTATTTACTAGCATTTATAAAATAGCCACATTTGTCAATTTTTTTGTATTTGAATATTTCAGCCCTAACACCAAACTATTACACGTAATCATAATAATTAATACACCTGAGTAAACTAAAGCAATGTAGAGTGGACGAACTTGCCCAAGGTTCAACACAGCAGCTGACAGGTTTCAAACCAGGGTTTTCTCGATCGAGGATCCGATGCTCCAGCATTGAACCACTCTCCATATACAAAATTACTTCTGAAATGTTGCTGGATGGTTTCCGGCGGACGTGAACCCAACGTAATATTGTTACATTGTTTTACATATTGGTAGTAAGTTGATAGAATACGATTATAGATCGAAAGTACAACGTAATCCCAAACGCGTTGGTGGGTTGTCACAGGATGTCGTGGACACAACATAATGTCGTTGGTATTACGTTGGTAGAGTACGTTTATACAACGTATATAAACGTAATTCTCGACACGTTGCTGGATGGTCACTGGCGGACGTGGCAACAGCACAATATCATTACGTTGTTGCTACATATTGGTACACGTTTGTAGAATGCGTGTGTAGAATATACACACACGTAAATCATGATGTTACGAAACCACTACCAGTTCTCCCAGTTCCACACCTGAATGACCAGGTGAATTCACGTGGATAGTCGATCCACTAGCACCGTACCAGTGCCCCCAGTTCCACATGTTAAGGAACACCTGAATTCACGTGAATACTCGTTCCCCTAGAACCGTACCAGTGTCCCCAATTCCACACGCGAATGAACCCCTGAATTCACGTGAACACCCGTTCCGCTAGAACCGTACCAGTGTCCCCAGTTTCACACGTGAATGAACCCGTGATTACTCGTTCCGCTAGAACCGTATAAGTTTCCCCAGTTTCACACGTGAGTGAACATGTTAATTCAAGTGAATACTCGTTCCACTAGAACCGTACCAGTGTCTCCAGTTTCACACGTGAATGAACACTTGAATTCATGTGAATACACCTTCCACTATGACCGTACCAGTTTCCCCAGTTTCATACGTGAATTAACCCGTGAATTCACGTGAAGACACTTACCGGTGGAGCCGTACCAGTTCTGAACCAGTACAACACGTGTCAAACTGGTTCAAAACTAGTGAAAATAGGCAAAACACGTGTATTCACAGGAATACACGTGAATGCACGTACTGGTGGGCCGTAGGGTAGGGTGGGGTAAGAAGCCCCCTCGAGGTAAGACGCACCCTGGGTATTTCAATATTTCGATCGTTTGCTGCCTGTCTCTGGTGGATAAAACAATGCTGCCACCTAGCATTCATTGCGTCCGAACGCGCAAGAACGCTAAAACTATGGTGAGTAACAAAAGAGTGAATTTGAAATTTTTAGGCTTGTTTGATGTTAAAATTTTACATCCTAGATATATGATTATGAGACAGAGATTACGTGCGATATCACATAGTCGTTACTTTATGCATCGTTTATGTCAGTAGTTTCAATTATTACCATGCAAAACGGCCGATAATTAAATGTAATTTGACCATCGGCACATGTCTGCATGAAACCTATTGGGGGCAAGACGTCCCCAACGACGTGGGGCAAGACGCCCAGGGGGCTTCTTACCCCTTGAGGGGCGTCTTACCCCACGTTTTTAATTGTTTGTTTTACACATGCAATATAGGCTAACGTGCAAGGCCTAGCCTTGGAGCTACAATTAAATATTATTTTATTTATAGTATTTGTTTATTATGTTTTATATCATTCTATATTACCAATAATGATTGCATTATATTATGATGTAATTGTTATATTAATTGTCTTCTTTTATTGTATGTGTATTTGCAACATGATATTTATATATATTGCTTTTTTATTCCTGTATTTTTTCCATAAATTATGTATAAGCACAGGGCTACAGTGAAAAACTGTATTTTAATCTGAATGTACTAGCCTACCCTGTATAAATACGTTTAAACAAAATAAATAAATAACTAAATATATAAATAAATAGGCATAAATAAATAATAAATACGGCATGTGTTTGAATGCAAATTTGCAATAGGCCTATGACAGATTGAACATCTATTGACTAATATTTTCTTCTGTAGTAATGGTCCGCACGTACAAGCGCAAGTCGGAACGGGGTGCCTATGGGGACGATGTGTTGAAGGCACTGGCAGCGCTGGAGAATCAGCCTATGAAGGCGTTTTGGCATTCCGGCCAGGACGCTGCGAAGACACCGCAACAAGAAAGTCGCCACTGTGTGATCGCTATCTCTCGGCCCAAGGCAACCAGTACTATCGGCTGACGTGGAACGCACGCTGCGCGAACACATCGCGTATATGGAGAAGTGCCTGTACGGCTTGACGACCGTGGACGTCAGGCGCCTCGCGTACGATCTCGAGGTGAAGCTGGGGCTTGCGCACACGTTCAACGCAGAATCAAAGATGGCCGGCCGAGACTGGCTTCACGGCTTCTTCAAGCGCCACCCTGACCTGGCTATTCGGCAGCCTCAGGGTACGAACATCGCAAGGGCTGTCACTTTCAATCGCCCTAAAGTGCAATTGTCCTCAGCTGGCTCGCCATCGTCCACTGCTGGGCCGACACCGCCCACTGCTGGTCCGCCAACGACCGCGTCCGCAGGAGTGTCGACCGTTAAGGAGTTGATAAAGCAGCTATCTCCGTTGCCAAAACTATCGCGTCCACGTGCAAGATCGCGTATTGCCGAGTGTGCCACTGTTCTGACATCGACGCCGCATAAGAGAGGAAGAAGGTGTGGGTGCAATGTCAACTGTGCAAGAAATGGGCCCACGAAGATTGCACCGCGGGACAGGCATTTTTCACGTGTCCCAACTGTGAATCGGAGAGCGATTGACTGCATTATGTGCCATCTGTTCATATGTTGCCTGATGTCGTTTAATATGCTTTAATAAAGTTCGTATTTCTTACTTGAAATTAGTCAACGCATTTTGCAGATTAAATTTATGTTTGTTTCACCACAATTTCTCATTGGGGCAAGACGCCCCCTGGGGGCCAGTTGCCCCACACTAAAGGGCGTCTTGCCCCACGTATGGGGTAAGACGCCTCCTTTGGAATTTTTTTTTATTGACGATCATAACAGTTGGTGCCGTAGATGACAGAATGCCTTTGGTGAAACATGGAATAGGTACCCCGCAATCGTGTGCAAGCGCAAAAACCTCAACATTTTCACTGTATGCTTAAATATGCCCATTTTCCCTTAAGGGGGGTTCCATGCCCCACCCTACCCTACCACTTATGAACCGGTAGGACACGTGGCAAACTGGTTAAAACTGGTTCCTTGTTTACTGGGTAATCCAGCCTTTCCATCCTACGAGGCTGACGACGTCCATATCTTGTCTTTTTACCTTTGAATGGCGCCTGCTCGAATTTCTCAGCATTGTCAGAGTCAGTCCGGTATTTCTGTGGGTTTATCAAAAATAACGAAATCAGAAGGGACTCATCCGTGCCAATAACGCGGCAAATCCTACGTAGACGCTCATGATACAACGTTAATGACATTTATTTTCGACGACGTAGACGCTCATGATACCATGACATTTATTTTCGACGACACAACAAAATTTGTATACAAGACACACACGCGCGCGCATACACACACACACACACACACACACACACACACACACACACACACACACACCAGATCGAAGCAGTACAACATAAAAGAAACACGCGTCTCTCGTTATCTGTTGCGTGGGAACCAAGGCCACACACTGCTACGTAAACAAAAGTTCGCGTAGTTTCGGCCAAGGAGCGAGGAGCCGTTACTGAGCGAGAAAATGGCAGTCTAAAGTGAAGATTTGTGTCCACCATTCGGGAGGCAAGCGCGCGATGTTGGCGTAGAGCAGGAGTGTTGACATAATTGCGTCAAATCGGTCGGGTTGTTGTTGTTCGGCTAAGAATTGCAAAAACAGAAAGTCGTCACGTCCTGATATTGCTTTTTTCCGTTTTGCAAACAGAAACGAAACGTAAGATATCTGCCTGTAATGAGATACTATGCATTAAGTGCAACTGACTACTGTAATAGTTTTTCCTACGGCTACGCGTACTTTGAATCAGTGTATCACGCCAGCAACCTCGGTGCGGAATCTAGAAGTGATCTTTGACAGTAACTTTAATTTCCGACAACACATATCTCAAACGTGTCGCTGCTGTTTTTAATATATTCGTAATCTTCGCCGTGTTCGCCGATATATATCATTTTCTGTTGCTAAAACCATTGCAACAGCGCTTGTTAGAAGCATACTTGACTATTGCAATTCCCTCCTTTATAATATCGCTAGCAAGAAATGAATAATATCACAAAACTTCAGCGAGTCCAAAATTGTCTAGCAAGATTAGTTACAAGATCTCCTCGTTTTTCTCGCTCTGTACCACTTTTGAAGTCTTTACATTGGCTTCCTGTACGATATCGTATAATATTTAAGATCTGTACCATTACATACCAGGCACTGTCCAGTAAGCAGCCATCTTATTTGTATCCACTGCTTACTCCTGTAAGAAAACATATCTAGCTTCGATCATCTAGTCCTGACCTATTTGTTGTTCCTAGAGTCAATACAATACAACTTTATTGATCCGAACATTGAGAAATTGCACGTCTGCCGTCAACTCAAGTGTATAAAACAAAATCAACCCTCAAACACTCATACATAAAAAATAGTAATATAAACAACAAATCAACACTAACATTGGAACTAGGGCTTTTTCTGTTGCTGCACCAACTCCTTGGAATATGCTCCCTCTTAGTATTAGATCACTCGAAAATATCAAAAAATCCCGTCGTTATTTAAAAACGTACCTTTACAACCTTGCTTATCCACCGTAGCTACCTATAGCGCCTATACCCATATGTTGACAACTGGAGTACTGCGTACAAAATATAATGTATGCTTAAAATGATATTGAATTAGGGAGAGAACCAACAAAATACGGTAGTATGATTTAGGCCAATATAAAACTTAATAGTTAATATAATGCAGATTTACCGAATGTTTGCTTGACTCGTTCAGACTCAGTCGGCGATATATCGTATGGCGTACGATGTCGATACTAAGGACGCTAGTAAATAATTCGTTTAGTTTGTCTTTTTGCAAAATGTTTTGAACAAAATATACGCATAAAAGTTATTGAAACGACGTGGAATTGTGGAACGAACAAACAATTAGGTAGCATGTCGTTTAGGACAACAGTACTGTTTTAAGTTTAGCGGCGTTGTCGCGCTTACATTTATCCGGGCGTTAAATTTTACCCGGGTGAAGTTTATATGCATATGTAAGGCATCTGTGTTACATTGCTCTTGAATTGTGCTGTATATTATCTGGATGAGGAAATAAATTTACTTTACTTTACTTTACATAGCATTTGGCACCAGCTAGTCACATAGTGATAACTAATGTGCAGTAGTTAAATATGTTTCGTTTGTTGTCGTAATACGAGCGTTATAGTTAGAGTACATAATTGAAGGTAACAGCTCCGTGGATTCAGGGTGATGTTATCAAAACGATGTTCAAATCTCACCAGTGTCGTAGTAATACAAATAAGTAAAATTCAATTTTAAACACAGAGCAAATAAATAGCTGCCGCTTGGGCGCTTGTCACATGAGGAGTCATCAAGTAAGACATCTGGAACAATATCGAATTTTTACGCAGAACTTGTGCAGCTATTCATCGAGGCATCCATCTCCATTGTTCGTACTGTCATCATTGGTGACTTCGATGTTAATTTTGACGATACCTACAAATCAGAACCACTTCGCACTCTATGTGAATCGTTCAATCTAACTCAACATATACATTCGCCAACGCATCAAACTGGACATATATTGGATCTTGTGATCAGTCAAACTGACGACGACTTCATTACTTCCGTTACTGTGCATCCTGATTCTCTGTCTGACCACCATCGCATTGTACTCACACTAAGAGCACTGAAGCCTGCAGTAAAAACTAAGACGATTGCAAAGCGGAATTTCAGGAACATTGAAACATATGCACTCCGAAACGATATCGAGTCTGCATGTGCTGACATGACATTGCATACATAAGCGAATGATCGACAAGCAGAAGATTTGGTGAAGATGCACAACGCCTGTCTCACTTAATGCCTTGACAAACATGCCCCATTATGCAATGTGAAAGTAAGAGACAGCACACCACATCCCTGGTACGAGTCTGACATCGACGACGCCAGGGATAAGAAGCGGAAACGGGAGAATGTGTGGAGAAGAACTAAACTGGAGATTCATCGGCAATTATATGTCACCGCTCGTGAAGAATGCACTGCTTTGATATCAGCACGCAAAACGGATTATTATCAAAACCGCCTGGAGAAGGCAAACAACAAAACCATGTTTCGATTATTGAGATCGCTTGATGGCCACCGCATACAGGAACACCCTGAATTCCACTTGACGGCCCAAAGATGCGAACAATTTTCAGGTTTCTTTAGTAAAAATATGGACAAGCTCCTGTCAGGTCTGCAGTGTTTCAAAATCATCGATAGGCCAACATATGAAAGACGTTGTTTCACTGACTGTATCCATGCGTTTGATCCAACAACGAACACATATATCACAGCGATTTGTGGTACTAGTGGCAAAACGTGCGCGTTGGATCCTCTGCCTGCAATTCAGCTAAGAAACAATATCACAAGTATTGTGTCTGTCATCACACGGATTACAAATGGACGCCGGACGAGGCAGTCATGCCAAAGTCGCTGAAACATGCAATTGTCCATCCGCTTTTGAAGAAACCATCACTCGACAAAGACATTCTGAGCAGTTATCGACTTGTGAGTAACCTTACACAATTATCCAAAGTAATTGAGAAACTGGTCGCGCTTAGGATAATGACGCTTGTTTCTGACCAGCAAATGGTTGAGTGCTTTCAGTCAGCGTATCGAAGAAAACATTCGACCGAAACCGCGCTACTGTACGTTACAAATGCAGTCAAAACAGCCATGGACAATAAACAAGGAACCATCTTGGTTCTCGTTGATTTTAGTGCCACCTTCGATACTATCAACCATGACATCTTGATTAAGCGTCTACGTTTGCGCTATGGCTTTGTTGGAAAAGCACTGGACTAGATGATATCGTACCTGCAAGACCGGACACAGCGAATAGTAATCGGTGACCAATCGTCGAGTACTACTTCTCTAACGACAAATGTCCCGCAAGGCTCTGTCCTTGGATTACTGCTCTTTTCATTATATGTCCAACCTATCGGTGACATTATTCGAGCCCATGGACTATTCTTCCACCATTATGCTGACGATCGACTTACCTATCTACTCACATGTCGACCTGAATCTTTCCGCTTTAACGGCTGCGGTTCTGCAAATGGAGGACTGTTTGGATGAAATAAAGAACTGGATGGCATGGAATTATATGTGCATGAACGACGACAAGACACAGCATCTTCCGATTGTACCCAAGTCTGCGGATGCAATCGTTGATGGCACTGTGATTCGCGTTGGTGGTTCTACAATTACAGCTTCACGATGTGTTCAAAGTATCGGTGTCTTCATTGACAGGCACCTAGATATGAAAAAGCAAGTGTCACAAACTGTCAGCGCATGCTCATTCTACCTCCGCCACATAAATCAGATTAGCCGTTTTTTACCCAAACCGACAAAGGAACGCGTGGTCAATGCTATCATCACATCGCGGATTGACTACTGCAACGCACTCTTGTACGGCACGTCTGTAGTTAAAGGCCATATCCTGGGATAAAATGTGCTCTGTCCCTTAATAACAAATGGTTGATACCTTTTCAAATGATGATAGTGCCAAAATGTTTAAATATCGTATATGAGCATACGACATAAAAAGAGCCTTTAAATTTGCCATTTTACTGAAACTCCCGAGCGATGCTGGGTTTGCATTTGTTGCTGAAACGTGACGTCAGTTGTGGTTCTGCCGTCAGTTAGTGCAGCGGCTTCACGCCTGCGGCCCTGCGCAGTCGCGCGGTGTCATGTAAACAACTCGATACAAGTAGCGGCTTACTCAAGTAGTTCAGAGAGCGATATCAATTTTGACGCGGATCACGAAACGTTTGATCATATATATTTCGGTGACAGTGAGGATGACATTGCCGAGATCGACAGTGTTGATGTTAGTCAGCACGTTGTGGCACCGTATAGACACGAACCAGTGAAGATGCTCCGACAACTGACCGGGCCCACTTGCGTAGATTCGCCGGTAACCGATTCGCCTTAGGCTTCGCCTCTGTTGTGTTCTTCAAAGGAACGGCAGATTTCTTTACATCTGACTTACGCCTGAAACCCATCTTCCATTGTACGAAGCCTTCGAAGTCGTCAGGCGCAACGAAATGCGAACCACAAATAATTCTAGTTGCCGTAGCATGCGTCCAGTCGGCCCTGCCGTTTCGAACAAAACGTTCCCATTTCTGCCGAGTAACTGGCTCTTTGGGAAATTTGTGCACAGAATGGCCAGTCAGATTCGAATTGTTGCAGTTTCCAACAACACATTTGTTCACCATTTCTATATGTGAACGAATGTAGTTCTAGTTCTAGTTCTAGTTGTTTCCAGCACTCGGCAACGTTCTATTAACTGACTAGTCTGTATATTGTGTTGTTACAATGTTATGATCTTATGAGGTATAATTCAACTAGTCAGCCTTTTTCAGACATTATCGCCAAGCCGACCTTTCTATGCTGGCACTGAGGGTGGTCACTGCCAGAGTGCTTGTCGTCCTCAGTGGTTCTTTTACGTCCCAAATTGTATACCAGTTCAAACATCCACCAAAGAAATCCAGCCGCCGAGAACGCTTGCGATCCAGGGAATGTTTTCCACAACTGACGTCACGATTCTGCCCCTCGCGGCATTTCCGGAAAACATACTTTTCGAAGCCTGCACCAAGACAGGTCCCGTTTAATGTCAATTTTAGAAATGTTTCAGCAAATGTGTGGTTTTTGGGTTGTCATTATATTGCAGAACACATATGTACATGCATAATTTTATACTTATTAGCAATTTTTTTCTCCCAGGATATGGCCTTTAACATCGCGCGTCTGCAACGAATACACAACTCGGGTGCCAGACTGATCCTGCGTCGTCCACGTAGTGTTAGCGCCATGCCCCTGTTACGCGAACTTCATTGGCTGCCTGTTGCGCGCAGAGTAGATTACAAGATACTGGTACTCACGTACAAAGCCATGCACAATGACGCGCCCGTGTACCTGTGTGAACTCGTGCACCCATCAACCGGCAAGAGCATTGCGCTCTGCGAGCAGTAACATGTTGGAAGTGAAGCGCACTCGTATCAAGGTTGGGGACGGCTCGTTCGCTGTAGCTGCTGCGTTCCTATGGAACACTTTACCAAGCGTTGTTAAAACCTGTGACACTCTCGCCAGCTTCAAATATCGTCTGAAGACACATTTCTTTTGTGTTTCATATTAGTGTCACTCTAGATTAACACTGCCCTCTACTAAAACCAATTTTAATTAGTTATCATATTCGTATAATGAGTATTCATTATTCCTCACGTAAACTATTTTATATCAAATATTTTACTAAATTATTTATTATTATTAATCATATATATATATATATATTTATTAGTATCATTTTTATATAGTTATTGTGCTAGATTGATTATTATTAATATTATTTAATTTTGATGAATAACTGCTATTTATTTACTTCTTTATTTAGAAATTCTACATTATGCAATAAGTATTTATTTATTTATTTTATTCTTTACCACTAATATTTATTTTAAATTAATATACATATACATATTTATTGCAATTCTACGATTTTTATGTATTTTAATATGTTGTGAAGCGCCACGAACAATACTGGATGTGGCGCTATACCAAATAAAATATAATATTGTTATTATTTTATTATTAATTATAATTTGCTGTTTCAGATTTGTGACAAGTATAAGAGTAAGTCACGTGACGCGTGCGTGGAGAGGAAACTGTTTTACGACAGAAATTGTTTATGTCTGTGGGAAGCAAACATTTTATAATTTATGTATACATATAGACGTACATATAAATATATATATATATATATATGTATCTAGGGGAATGTATTTAGCACCAGCTACGACTGTCGCGCTTTCATAACGCCCGGATATATATATATATATATAAATAAACATACATAACGCTATATATATGTTATGTAAACATACATAACGCCCGGATAAATGAAAGCGCGACAGTCGTAGCTGGTGCTAAATACATCCCCCTAGATACGAGCACGCGCAGAAACGTCACCCGGATATTATTTAACGCCCGGATAAATGTAAGCGTGACAGAGTAAATGATTTCGCCAGTGAAACTGTGGTCTGTAACCTAGGGAGGCCTATATCAGGTTACCGACTGTAAACAATATATATGGCAACATATTTGACGCTGTCCTTTTTATAGCTATGTATGTAAGTGGGTGTCCGTTGGCGTTGACGCAGTGTCAGGTGTGACATAGTACAACACAACAAATAGGTAGTTGCTAATATACCGCATTTGTGAAATGTGTAGGAATGTTAAAATGTGAATGTTTTGGGTTTATATACTGGTACTTTCAAATTTCGCCATACGTAATAGGAAAAGTCACTTTAACAAACAAAACTCTTCCATACAATATCCATATTAAAAATGGTTAACACATATTTAGTCAAATTTATACAAACAAACTGTTGTTGTTTAGAATAAAGTACTTACAGTTTTTAAACGATGAAACTCCTTACCGTTAATACTGATAGGCCGTTCAAGTAGCACCATTTTTGCATTAATCGGGTTATGTAAAAAAAGTTTAATCACTGTCCACACATATGTGAGCTGGTTACAGGATATTTAATATTGTAATGTCACAGTCACAAGTACTAAAGGAAACATCTAGCACCTTACAAAATCTGCAAATGTGACTTTACACATTAAGTGTAATATTACAAATTTTTCTATCAGAATGGTGATTTTTGCAATGCTTTTAAAATGACATGTTATTGTTACCCATGTTTTTACTGTTTGTAAAAAATAACACTATTTGCCAAAAATAAAATATTACAATTAATGTCATATATGCCAAAAAATTAATACTGCTCAAGTAATTTAGTTAAAAGTAAATTTAAATTAATGCAATAGGAACATCAAAGAATTTCATTTAATAAAGACGGATTAAAGTAATAAACATCCAGATGTAGCACTAGCCACACCACTACATTGGTACAGTAGTGTTTGCATGACCAATGAGATAATGTGTTACAAAATTATTTAACCACTGGTCATTTAAATATTTCAGTTATAGAAATCGTAAATAAAAATAATGTAGTAACATCAACTACTGGAGCCTGTAACCAAGTGCTGGATTAACTCAGTGAAAGCTGTGTACAGAAAGTGTGCTTTGCAATCAAGTGATTGCCATGTGTGTCTATGTTAAGTGACTGGGGAGGTGGAAACTATGATTTATCCAAGTAATTAGTTATAGTGTGAGTATCACGTAATGACAATTTAGAGAGTATTAAGCACCAATGTAGCACTAACTCAACCACTAGTTCGATACTCTACAGTGTTTGCATAACCAATGTGGTGAAATATAGTTTTGCAAAATAATTTGGTATTTATTTCATGATTTCAGTTATTGTAGAAATTAATGATCAATTTTAACCTTAGTAACTAAGGCCTTTAACCTGATATGGTGTTGTCATCGACAACAAATAAACTGCAGTGGACTTCTGCAAGATAGAAACATGCTTCCAAAATCAGTAAGTCGTTGACGAGCCACGGAAGGGAAAATATCTAAAATGAGTAAACCGTTTAATATCCAACCAGAAACATGGTTTGCTGCTGCTATAGAATCATGCTTCACAAACGTCAAGCAGTTGACCAACATCTCACAAGGGCTAAATCACGGCGTCCCAATCAAGGATAAATATAAGGCATTGCTTTTTTTGGAGAGAAACCAATAGCACACTCATACACACAGGTAGAGGAGAGAAAAAATGGGTAGATGAGGAGATAATGGAGAGGTTGAGAAGGGGGAGTGAGGGAGTGAGGGAGGGAGGGAGGGAGAAAGAAAGTTAGAAAAGAGAGAGGGATAGGAGAGGGAGAGAGACAGAAGAGAGAGAGAGAGAGATAGGGAGGGAGGGAGAGAGAGAGAGAGAGTGGGGAGCAAGATAGAGAGAGAGAGAGAGAGAGAGAGAGAGAGAGAGAGAGAGAGAGAGAGAGAGACGAAAGGGAGTGAGAGGGTGCGAGAGGAAGCCTGGGAGCGAGAGAGGTAAGCCTGTTTCGGCTAGACCTACGCTGCGGACCCATAACCAGGGGATGTACATGTGGTTCATTCGAACCGCCCTTGAACGAACCCCTCCGCTCGAAGCCACACCCATATCCTGCTAGCCCAACCACATCGCTATAAATGATTGTCGTAAGAAATATCCACACAAATCTTGTATGTATGCCTACGATATCATTTTAGGAAGGGTGTTCAGACTAACTCCATCTTTACGAACCCCTCCCGAAATCGAAACCCAGTTCAAAATGTACCAGCCTCCCAAACACCACTCTCACCGAAACAATGACTCTCAGATGTTGCGCCCGCTAGCCATTTAGAGAAAGAAACGCTTTTTTAAGCGGTGCCTTTTTTGAACAAGTGTTATAAATTTGATCAACGCATCGATTCCTTTTGGAATCCCCTTATTACGACCCCTACTCTTAAAACATATCCACTCGGTCTCCTGAACCCCGTGCACGTCTTCTCGAGTGGCCATGATTATCGACGATTACCGGCGTAAGGTTTGCCGTGAAATTACTTTTTATAAATAGTACTATATGGAATATGTTGTTCTATATTAAATATGCTTTACCTTTAACCCGAACCAAAGTAAAATAACTGTCTTTTGAAGAAGTAAAAATATGCGGAGACTTGATTTACCAGGGATGGTTGTTTACTATTTCCTAAGATAAAAGGAAGGATACGAATGCGAAGCGTTAACACACTATATCCAAAAAGCGAGTGGAACAGGACTTGGACGAAGAATAAGACTGGTTCAAAAAGACAGACGACTGGTGGGATTTTTGTGGTATATCAGCTGGTAGAAAAGACGTTGGATGTGTGAAGAGGTAATAGCACTGGCATTTGTGGCCATTTAGATGATGATCTTATATTGACGCTGTCCGGAAAGAAAAGGCAACGCTTAGAGTGAGGGCTAGAGGGCCAGAATAGGGTGTGTGTGCGCGCGTGTGTGCGTGCGTGCGTGCGTGCGTGTGTGTAATTATACATACCATATTCTTAATAGAAATTTGTATGTAATAACAGTTATTCTTAGTCAAACCAAAACGAATAGACGTCTATTTTGGTCAAACGTAATATCTACTTGTAGGTATGTATGTATATTAATTTAGCATCCAATGGGTCCAATGATACCTTGTATACACTGCCTGCTCGGCATCTGCATGTTTACCATTCTGTAGAGATAAACAGGTATTCTTCTTCTTCTATGTGCCATGTCTGTCACAGGCGTTGGCGATCGTGGCCCTCCAAACCGCACGGTCGTGTGTAGTTTGTAGCAAACAGGTATTACCGCGTTGAATAATCATTATTTTACGACCAGCTTGTCACACGAGCCCTCTTGGCGTAACCTGGTTACGGGCCTGCGCCAGTGTCATAGATCCTTCTCGTCTTGTCCGCCTTTCGGTGTTCGATGACTCGCAATGGTTTTGCTCTGAGTTGATCGGGAATGTCCCACATGTTTTTTTCTTATTAGTCGACAATTCGCAGGCGTCCTGTGTTGCAACGTTGCGGAAACCTAGTTAAGTTAACACAATCTACTTGGATTCCATTCACACAAAACGTGTCGTCTGTGAGCAACCTAAATCTTTCACCTGAATTCCGATAAGTGTTTTCAGATTGTAACCTTGTAAGCAAGAAGCAACGCACATATACATTCGTGTGTTTTGATCTTGACAGTGTCTGTTCAGTTAACTAAACATTATGCCTACTTCGGAAGTGCATTGCGAGATTTACGACGTTAGGTAAACATCAGAAAATGCGTCATACGTCCAGAAAGTCGTTATCCAAACGAGTCTGAAGGACACAGCTAATTTCCCTAATGACGACCACTCAATTCTGGAACCGGCTTAGTTGTTCTTCTCTGTGTTCGTTCCATAGCGTATCAATGTCCTTGTTACGATATGGTCTTCGTGTTTGCATTCAATATTCAAAACGGGGCCTAACTAACTTCGTACACGCTGACGGTTTTTTATCACAAGTAAACTTATTTTCGTGTAAAACTTTGATGTGGCTCTTGGACGTCGCAGTGCTGACACTGACACTAATACTTGTTTAATGGTTAACTTTGACTTCTGTGTCGTTGTTGTTGTCGTCGTGTTGGCCTGCTTGTCCTCGTCAACTTTGCCATGGCAACTGGCGTCGTTTTCGCAATCACATTCCGGGTCCGCAACACTCGTACATATTGCTGCTGATTGTTTAGAAGAGAACGCGTTGTTCTATTCCCATGCGATGCGTCCATCCAAGGCACACGACACTGATTTGCAGTCGCACAGCAAGCGCCATTACTCAGCCAGTGGCTGGCCGATTAACCGCATCGCCGATGTCGTTATACCACATGTCACATGCAATGTAGATGGTCGCGTTTTCACGCCAAGTGCATGCCACTTCGACTGGGCGCTAAGAGCCCACGAATCGATATCGGTAGGCGTGTAATCCGATCGATACGGAAGAGATAATGCCTGTTTGAAATTGTCTACGGAAGGATGGTCACAATGCGTGCGCGCTCTTTCGTTGTTACATGGATTTATTGGTGTTACAAGTGCGCCGAACAAATATGTACGGTGAATGGGATTCACGCCGCTACGGCCCGAGTTACTCACGGCGTCGGTTAAGGTTATTGTGCCCCTCGGCAAACAGCCTGTGTCGAATTTTTGTGTCCTAATCCATGTCGTTTATGAAGCGTACGCTTTGCGGTATTCCTGAGAAGCTTTGTGGAAATGGAATAAAAAAAATAATCCCTATCTGGGAATGTTTATTTGGATGACGCTGAGTGGGGAGATAGAACGCGCGAAGACAGCTCGAATGAAATAAGTATAGCCACTAGAGACTGTACATCTGCGTAATTCCTGTCGTAACATCAGGTCTTACACAACAACAGACACTGCTGGGTGAAACGTGCAAACTGTTTACGCGTAAACCGAGACGTGGCGATTCTACGACGATATTTGTTATTATTGAAGGTATTAGTACACTCTTGTTATTTAGCAATTTGTGCAACTCAATTGCAACTATATAGGCTGGCAATTATAAAATTAAACGGACGTACCCACTTCGTAACATTTGATGAATACACACAACGGTGTCAGTTTCATGCCTTAGAAAAGTTTCATATAGCAACACGTAACAGCATACTTTTCACGTGGCACACACAATGCACACTAATGTCTATGTATTGCCACACAACAGTGTACATTTCTGGTAACAGTACACAGCAGTAAGCACGTACACGCCATCTGGGGTTACCAAAAATGTAGGCACTACATTTCATCTGGTGCTACAAAACAATGTAGGCCCTACATTTCATCTGGTGCTACAAAACAATGCAGGCTCTACATTTCAAGGGATGGCTTACTAGAGTGTACATACGGTCTACACAACAGTGCCAATTATAGGCGTATATGTGTAGACATACAATTGTGTATACTTTGCTGTTTATGGATATACACAATTGTGCAAATATAATGCGGTGTTATACAATAAAATACTTTACATGTGATCGTTACATATTGCGATACAGATTATTTTTGTAATTTTGGTAGTGCCATACGAATGTATGCATTTGTTGTATTGACGTCCAGCATTACACGTCTACCCGCCACAATCCCCGTGGCGTATCTTAAGCCTGGAATCGCATGACGCTGCGCAACAGTGTGCGTTTCGACGGATACGTAATTCGGTAATCTGATTATTTTGAAATCCATTTAACTTGAATAATTTGAAAGCCGCTTGATATTCACTGGATAAATTCGTGACAACTCAACAATTACTTGGTTTGCTAACTACCGATATTATCCGGAAATTGTATTCTGTCGGACCAATGCCCAAGCACAAGTCTTCTGCGGTGCAAAATGGAAGTCAGATGATATAACACAGCCTTTATTGGAAACGTACGCATGCATACCGAATTTTGAACACCGGCTGCATGTTGCCGGAATATTTCGTTGTCTTTGCTCAGCACAATACGAACGGCCCTACAAATCGAATAAAAGCAACACGTAGATTAGTAGACAGAATGTAAATGCAACATCCGTTAGCAGACGATTTGTACGACTAGCTTTATCTCCACAACCGAAGCGGCTATCAACATCCACACAAATATGTGTGCACTAAGTTATGTACAGTGTATCTGCACATTAAGATATGTACAGTGTATGTGCACACTACAGTAGGTTACACTCCATAGCGCATACGTAGTGCGGCACTCGTGGACTGTTGTCCGGTAACCAATGCTCTTGTAACGCGCGCACACAGCTCTCGCAACGTACACATACAGTGTATCAATTATTCACTTATTCTTCCTCGAAGTTCCCTTTTATAAAGGGGTGCTGCCGACTACTTCTCTTTCCATTGTTCTCCGTCGACAGCGTTTCCTTCACCTTTTCAACACCCTCCACCTTTTTACACCCCTCTTCATTATTCATAGTACCGTGCCAACATTCTGCAAAATTCTCACGTTGGTTCACACACCTATACAGGATATGTTTCTGGTAATATGGATATTAATTAATCGTTTGAACAGTTACACGCAAAGCGAGGTTTGTGTTTGCCGTGGGCCATGGGCAATTATTAGGAGGAAATTATTGGAGGAATTTCGCTGAATCAGTCGTCTTGAATGTGGGAATCACGTGAACGCCTTGAACATCAAAGGGTTTTGTTATTAAACCAGCCGGCCTCCACAATGGTGTCAATAAAGCGTGTTTAGAATCTGAATGTTGCGAGCAATGTTTCGGTCTTACTAAATGGAGGGCGGTAAACCTTCAACATAATGGTTATATACAATTATTTCTTATAATGTTAAGAAAATTACAGGCCTATCCTATATTACAAAATGAGGAACATACGGCCGCGCTTTTATAATATACACAACGCATTAACAGACAACCATAATGCTGGATTGAAGAAACGTATGACGTAGTGAGTTCTCATCGGTTCTACTCGTTCATCAAGTATATGGATGAAATACTATGGTAAACGTGAATAATCACCATTTGTATACGCAGTGCAGTTTGTTGTACACCTATCCATGTGTTATCTAAGCCATTACGCCGTCAGTTTTTGTTTAAGTAATTCCAACTGGTTATAGATCTAGCTTATGAAGCGATGTCAATAAACCGCTTGAGATATTTACTACAAAGACCAGTTTGACAAAACATAATTATTCTGTTTTTATAGTAATGGTACATAGATTAAAAATATACTTTTACATAAGGTTAAGGTCGCTCGAAAGTTTTATAACGATAGCATTATTAAAACACGCGAACTTATTACGTCACTAGTTTGCACGAATAGTTAAACATGTTACGATTACTCATATTCAAATTTCATCGGAACACATCTAAGTTTATTAATTCCTCAAAGTTTGGGCAAGTTTCGATTGCCTTCTTCTTGCATATAATTGCGGCTTTATTTCTTCTTCTGCTCGCCAGATGTCATGGCGAGCAAGACACCCCACGCGTGGCTGGGCCGGTGCCTTTCGTCTCGGTTGATTAGCGGTGCTGGTTTCCGGTTCCAGATGATTTACTTAATCCATCGTACACTTAAGTGTTTTCTTTGTCGATTTCGTTGGCGTCCTCCCAGTCAATAACAGTGTTAGTTCAGTCAGCATCATCTGTTATTGCCGACTTATATTCTGTTGCTGATTCTCTGCAGTGCTCACGAATAAATCGTCTGGTTGTGATGACCACAGCATTTTTCATCGAGTTATCTATATGTCGCCATATGAAGAACCAAGTCTCCCAAATAAATTCCTGAAAGTTGGCAAAACGTTGCGAAATAAGTAAGCCTAGATGTGTTCAGAAGAACTTCAAGACACAGTTATTTGTCCAACTTCATCAACATTTTAACCATTATTGTGACTGCGTTATCGACGAGATGACATTCTTGTCATGGTGTGTGTGTGTGTGTGTGTGTGTGTGTGTGTGTGTGTGTGTGTGTGTGTGTGTGTGTGTGTGTGTGTGTGTGTGTGTGTGTGTGTGTGTGTGTGTGTGTGTGTGTGTGTGTGTGTGTGTGTGTGTGTGTGTGTGTGTGTTTAATTTTAGAGCAACATCTGTAACGCCAGTTTACGTTAGGACATGGTAACAACATTCGTCTCATTTCCTGTAAACTGTCTTGTAGCGTACAATGGCGTTTTACATATATGTAAGAAACCGCTCTACATTACTTTCATTATGCATATTGCATATACACTACGTATGTTATGTTCACCACACACACGCACACGCACACGCACATGCACACGCACACGCACGTGGCGTATTCGCATCTGACGACCCAAAACGATACCTCTATAAACCCTACATTACCACTGTTTCGTGCAGTAAAATAGTGTTTCGCTATATGTTGCACAACTGGTAATAGTATATCAATTGACACGCACATTATATACCCACAATACATCTCTGGGGCACATAGTGTAGGTCGTGTCTGTAACTCTTCGTACCTCAGACAACTGTCATCCATATCACGCCCACAGAATGTATGTACGTTTCTGGATAGCGTGTGGTATCAGTGAATACAAAGTGGTTCCGTGTTTTGGCAGATGACATGTATTTACACAAGTGACATAGGCCTGTCATTCATCGATGAAGCATTGTTGGACTTTCAATAAACCACTCGCTTCTTTGGTCACTCGCTACCTGGAAATCGTTGGCTAGGATGGCAGCCTTGCTAAATCCTTTGGGAACACAACTTGGAGATAGAATATCCATATCGCGACAATTCGTGCTACGAAACCAACACATTTGCATGGTTCGCAAAAATAACCTTCTCGAGAGAATGTAGCCACACACCCGCGAGATTTATAACCGGTGCTGCTCTCTAGTCGTCGTCATCGTCGCGGCATTTCATCGACGTCGATAGCTGGATGCCGTTGTCGCGAATGGCTAACCTCGTCTCCACCGTCACGTCGTCCGTCTGGTTGGCGCTGCCCGAGGCGGTGCGGCGACAACAGACCACCTTGCGGAACCTCTCGCGGAACTCCTGTGATGCGAAGTTGTAGATGATCGGGTTGACACACGAGTTGAAGTACGCGAGGCAGTTCCACATGACGCTGATGCCCTGGTAAGCTGCCGAGGCGGGCAGCGTGCCGAAGTAGGCGACGAGGAGATGGATGTGCACGGGCAGCCAGAAGAGAGCGAAGATGGCGACGACGAGGATTATGAGGCGACTCGCCTGCCGCTTCTTGTGTTGCGACTTCGTCTTCTTGTTGATCATGGCGGGGCGCTGACGTTGTATGTGGTGAAGAATGAACACGGACAACACCCCGATGACACTCAGCGGTAGTAGGTAGGCGAACGCGAAGAAGGTGGCGTACAGTCGCTGCGCAACCACTTTACCGTAGTTCTCGCACTCCAGAACTCCGTGCGAGTCTTTCTGCACGCCGTAGGACCGCAGGATCGGGACATTGACGACGAGCATAACGATCCAGATGGCGCAAATCATCAGCACGACCCGCGGCTTCGTGCGCAGTCTCGTTGTGCGTACGTTATGCACGATCGTCATGTAACGGATGGCCGATATCAGCACGAGAGTGTAGACAGTCACGTACGCCGTCACGTTCAGCAGGTAGTGCATCAGTTTGCATATGACGTCACCGAAGGGCCAGACAGCGGTGACGAACTGGTGCGCTGTAAACGGCGGACAGATTATCACGAACGACAGATCGGCGAAGGCGAGATTCAGGAGGAGTAGGTTCGTCACCGTGCGCATCCGGTTCTCGGACAGGATCACGTAGATGACGAGACTGTTGCCGAGAGTTCCGATAAGCGTGATCAGACCGAATAGGATAGGCACAATGATGCTATAGAGCATGAAGTCGAAGTGACTGCGCTCGTTCAGGTCCGTCACGTTGTCCGAGACGTTGATGCCGTCACGTACGAGCGTCACGTTGTCCGTCCCGTCAAACATGATGCCTCTCATGTTGATAGTGACCGTACGAACGCGATCAATCCCACTGATTGTAGCTGTCTAACTGTCGATAGCTCTGTTACAGATGGTAGCTCTGTTACAGATGGTAGCTCTGTTACAGATGGTAGCGCTGTTACACAAGTTAGCGTTGTTACATATGGTAGTGCTATAGCGAACGGTAGCGCTGTCAGTCCGGGAACGCTACAACTACCAAATGGTGCTTTCAGAAATACTGTCGCTGTTGATTGTGACGATGTTGCTGACACCAACGTCAGCACTTATGACAACGGTCTCACTGACGGTGACTCAAACGCTGACGCTGTTGACGTTGACGATGTTGCTGATACTGACGTCAGATCTGACGACAGCGGTCTCACTAACGGTGATACAAACACTGGCGACTGCGCATTTACAGGCACTGGCGATGTAACACCCACGCCAGCAACTGCGCTCTCGCCAACAACGGTACCACACTAGCTGGTGGCTGCGCTGGTACACACACTAGCGTTCTTCACGGCGGTAGCGCTGTGACCGAAGGTAATTTTGTTGTCGACGGTAGCGCTGTGATCGAAGGTAATGTTGTTGTTGGCGGTAGCGCTGGTACTCACGATAGCGCTCTCGTTGGTCTCACTGAAGCGAGTTAACTAACCGCCAGCTCTCTCCCTGCTAGAAAAACAAAGCACGCACTGATTCAATTACGCCATACTGCACGTCAGCGGCCTTACTTTTTCAGTATGCTATACAAGTATGCAATTAAACAATTCGTTTCACGGCAGCTTTCAATTTCACTCGAACAAACGGTCGCCGCGCTGGAAACTCAATACGGGCGACGGCGGAAGCGTGGCGTCAGCACGTTGAAGGCTTGGTGGCCGCTCTGTGTCACTGCAAAACGTCAACACAAATCGAGTCAAACGAACACGTCGGGGAACACATGAACACTGCAACGAACACACGAACACTCCAGTGAACACACGAACACGCCGTTGAACACAAGAACGCGCCGATGAACACACGAACACTCCAATAAACACACGAACACTTCTATAACACACGAACACTACAATGAAAACACGAATACTTAAATGAACACACGTACACGTCGTCGAACGGCGTCATAAACGTCCAGCAGGATGAGGTAATACGACAACAGTGCTTCCGCGACATTGTCACCGGTAACGACAGGGACAGAAAGTAGGCTCCTACGAACGTCGTCAAAGGTTCCGCTAATTAATACACCTGCGGCGTTCTTAGATCTGGAGCCACTTGGATACGACGCAGTCTCCTGCTCGGCGCAGACTGGACGCACGACAATTACCATAAGAACTGTCAGATGACGTAAAAAAAAAACAATTGGCCCAGCGGCTTAATAGCGACCGTCGACGGTGTCCCAAGGTGTGCGCACGTGCGCGCGCGCGACTTTACTGCTTTGTGTCGTTGCGTCTGTCACGTGGGCACGCCGGAAGATATTCCAATTAATAAGTCAAACAATGTGACGTCCTGTCTCACGGTGGAATAGCCAGGTGAGGCCAAGGGACCGATATTAATATATATCCGTAATACCAGCCCCCGGACCCCCGTCAACCATCGCTCGCGTAGATGGTTCACGAACATTTGCAAATTTACGTATAATATATAGCAAACATTACAGTTATAACAACGATGTGTACTAACAATACAGTGTAATAAAAAAACAACCCTGCATAACAGCAATCAGTGTAATTGTAAATCAGTGTAATAAAAAATCTACGTAGTAAGATCCGCATGTAGTAACAATGCCGTGTAATACAGTGTTACTGTAACACTATCCCAGTGTAATAATGCACAACAACAAAATAACTTTCAGGTGTAATAACACACCAGTATAAAAACATTCCGGTGTAATAACACACCAGTGTATTCGCACACGCACGCTCACATATATACACACGGACACATACGCACGCCCACACGCCGGCACGTACGCACACACGCACACACACACACACACACACACACACACACAAACACACACACACAAACACATATATACTAGCCACAAAAGAAACTGTGCATAGAAAGAAAGGCACCAAAATGTAAAACAGGGACATGTAGACTATACCATAACATGACTTTCATTGGAAAGTTACATAATGCAAAGTCAGGCAATGCCATTGTGTGAAAACAAAGAAAATGCCCCTGTAGGGTCTTACGTAACAGGCATGGTTACATAAGGCAGACGTTTGGAGAGCACAAGCCTTATTTCACCAACGAGGCGCCGATGCACTGCAGTGATCAACGCAGATGGAGGAGACACCCGTTATTAATATTGCAATATTGAAATTTTGACCCTAAAGACTAGGCATAAACATTAAAGCCATCGTGTTATTGTCACGTGAAAATAATGGCATGCATGTTACACTTACATAACACTTTAGTGTGGACAGTTTAAACCACCTTTTAACAATATAATGAAATTTGTATCATGTACAGTTTATTTTTGTGGCTAGGATCTATTGAACCATACAAAGCATATCTTGATCCGTAAAACCGACCAAACCATCGGAAACAATATCGTCAGTGTGTAAGCTGTTGCCACACAAACAATATTTGCTATGGTAAGTCGATGATTACAAACTGAAACTTGCACGTAACGTTACGCCAGTGCTGTTTATTAAGTTTGTATCACAGTCACGAAAATACACGCACACGTGGACAGCACGTGCATTATGTTGACACAAAGAACCCGATAGCAAACGTGAAGACACGTGAGCAGTGAATATGGCAATACGGATGACAAAAACGAATCTTATCTCTGACACATATTATGTTCTAGTGCGTGCTCGCAACTAGATACGTGTTTTCTCTGGACTTTGTAAAAACCGACATCTAAAACCATTCGTATGTTCTCGTGAAAGTTTATTCAACGCCGCGTGCAATATCTATCACCGAGTTTTGTCGACACAACGAATTCATACAGGCGGGGAATGTTGTGATGTGACTCTATGTCCCTTCTGTTGGTGTCTTACTAAACATGTAGCACGACGTCATCAAACGGTGAGACAAACGCCATAATTGCATCCGGTGAACACGTACAACGGAAGCGAAATGCATTTCGTGCAACGCGAAATACGATTGAACTAGGGCGTAACAAGATAGCCATCAGGAGCAAAAACGCCAGATGGCAAATGGACGAAGAAGCCTTTGTCTTATCGACAATCGAACCTCTTTGCCTAGACCCCTCTATTTGTAATTCTTCACGCTGGTAATGCTTACACATTCAGCAGATCAGTTGTTCCATTCATGTGTAATTCTGTCTGAGAATGGATAATTGGTGGTATCTAATACACGGTTTTCCTTCAAAACATTTGTCAACATTTGCATAAACATTTAATATCTTAAAAACCTGATTAGTTTTCATCTTGGTATCCTGATCTATAAGGTTGTTGAATCTCATTCGTTTAGGCGTTTTTACACAACGTTATTATCTCATGTCTGGAAACATATTAATGCTCTCGTCTGTATTCTTTTTAGCATATCTATGTCCTTCTTGTGGTATGGTCTGCACATTTGTACACTAGTTTCAAGTCGTAGTTCCATCGTGTGCATATGCGCGGGAACAGGAGGGGGCGCAGAGGGCAGCTGCCCCCTAGAATTTCCCCGGGGGGGGGGCAGCCATATGGTTCTGCCCCCATTAAATGTGAGCGTGAATGTTTGTTTTTGTGGCGAGCGTCAATGGCGGGTGGAGATCTAAATTTTATGAGACAATTAATGTGTATTTGTGTTGACTGTGAAAGGTTTATGCAATTGGAGGGCAGACGTATGGTTTTCTGCCCCCTCCCAGTAATAAGCGGCGCGGCGGCGGACATTCTCGTCGCTGGTGTATCGTTCTACTTCTCGTCGCGTTGAGTCGCCGGGTTCGGAGATAGGCGAGGAGCAGAGCGGCTTATTCATACATAGATGATGCAAAATTATTAAACTGATACTTTTGCATAGCCTATATACGGACAAACTGCTGCCGGAGACGCTCAGTCTGAACGAGCCGAATTGGTAGAAGAGTCCGTTGCTGAACTGTGCTTTCATTGTCCTCTTTAATGTCTATGACGTAGCAACACGCTAAAGGTGCATTCTTTATTCTATAAAAGGGTAACTTAAATCGGAATCTCCATCTTGTCGTCGTGCTCGTGGTTAAAATCACAATGTGAATGCCAATATAAATATCATCGTGTGTGTGTGTGTGTGTGTGTGTGTGTGTGTGTGTGTGTGTGTGTGTGTGTGTGTGTGTGAGTGAGTGTGTGTGCGTATGTGCGTGCCAGTGTGTATATGCGTTCATGTGCGTGCGTGCTTGTATGCGAGCGTGCTCTTACAAAGTGCACTTGATACGTACATTGAATTTTTGTGACAAACAAAAAACAATCGAATGCGATTGTAAACGGATATGGCCAATGTGAATAAGAAAATAAGAAAGCCAAAAAGCAATCAAAATGTGCAATAAAAGATTATTGACTGCGACAAAGGATTTTTATCAGCTATGCGAAATTAGCCTGAGAAAGCTCAAAAGCCCAACTGATTGACTTTAAGTATGATTAAATTGCGCTATAGCATAATAAGTAAAGGCGTGGTCTCAGAATGGATGGGAACTTTGGCTAGACATTGATAAGCAATGGTGCACTTGGTGCACTTTCGCCCCACCAGAGAACGGTAGCATCATTTCCAAAGGTGCTTAAACAAAAAAACGCATGGTCATACGCCCTGGAGCCAAACTACGTGTCACGTAGCTTGAGAAGCTATATTTATTCTATAATCCCTCGGTCTTAGCGCAAGAGTTCGGTTCAGCGCTTGTGTGATTTGTGTGTGTGATTACTTCTGAAAATACTTATACGGAATCGACGTAATTCGACATTTCTCAATGATTGAAACCGTTTACCAACAAACTGGATCATCGAAATTGCAAAGTAATTTAATGATAATGATGTCCAGAGATTATACAACTTTCGGGTGAAGATGCCAACTCAGAAGATCAAACAAGGTTTTATGAATGCAACAAGGAAAACCTACTTTTACGACTTATAAAGACTGCAATAATATCGTCTCATGTGAGGAAGATTAAGATATTATGGTAATACCCCCATGGTTGATACTCCTAATACTCCTACTATTATTACTACATCTACTACTACTACTACTACTACTACTACTACCACTAACTACTACTACTACTACTACTACTACTACTACCACTAACTACTACTACTATTGCTGCTACTACTATTACTATTACTGCTGCTACTGCTGCTGCTACACCTACTACTACTACTACTACTACTACTACTGCTGCTGCTGCTGCTGCTACTACGACTACTACTACTACTACTACTGCTGCTACTATTACTATTACTGCTGATACTGCTGCTACTGCTGCTACTGCTACACCTACTACTACTACTACTACTACTACTACTACTACTACTACTACTACTACTACTGCTTCTGCTGCTGCTGTTGCTGCTGCTGCTGCTGCTGCTACTACTACTACTACTACTACTACTACTACTACTACTACTACTACTACTGCTTCTGCTGCTGCTGTTGCTGCTGCTGCTGCTGCTGCTACTACTACTACTACTACTACTACTACTGCTACTATTACTATTACTGCTGATACTGCTACTACTGCTACTGCTGCTACTGCTGACTACTGCTGCTGCTGCCACTCACTACCACTACTACTACTGCCTACTGCTGCCACTACTGCTGCTGCTACTACTACTACTACTACTACTACTACTACTACTACTACTATTACTGCTGCTACTGCTGCTGCTACACCTACTACTACTACTACTACTACTGCTTCTGCTGCTGCTGTTGCTGCTGCTGCTGCTACTACTATTACTACTACTACTACTACTACTACTACTACTACTGCTACTATTACTATTACTGCTGCTGCTACTACTACTATTACTACTACTACTACTACTACTACTATTACTGCTGCTACTGCTGCTACTGCTGCTGCTACACCTACTACTACTACTACTACTACTGCTTCTGCTGCTGCTGTTGCTGCTGCTGCTGCTGCTGCTGCTACTACTACTACTACTACTACTACTATTACTACTACTACTACTACTGCTACTATTACTATTACTGCTGCTGCTGCTGCTACTTATAATAATAGGTGGATAAGCGAAGTTACATAGGTTAATTTTAAATGATGTGGGACTGTTGTAATATAACTTATGTAAAATTAAGAGAGAGCAAATTCCAGAGTCGGCGCAGCAACATAAAAAAACCTAGTTCCAATGCTGGTGCTGACCATAGGAACAACGAGTAAATCAGAACTAGATGACCCAATCTGGATGGGCATTCTTACAGGAGTACGCAATTACTGCAACTGGCGGTTGCATAAATAGCAGTGCACGTGTATGGTGTTGTATGAAAGTACACAACCCATTCTCTACGCCGCAACATCCTTTGATAACCTCCGCGCACCTATAGCCTTGCACACACTAGTTCGAGAGCAAATATTAATAAACGTTGCTCAAAATCAATGTTCGAAGCGCGCCGTGCTTACGCAGCTCCGATGCGCGCTAACAAACCCAACACAGGCACGTGTAGGGCCTAACAGCGGAACGAATCTGCAAGTGGATGCGAGTCGTCAGATCGTAATTGGTCTGCTGGAGAGCCCGGCGCCTTGACGCCATGGAGGAGGAGATCAATACGTCATAGACGGACGTGTTGACAATGTGCATACGCCGCGCTTTAATAAAGCTTCGCGAAGCCCGTGAAACAAACTAAGACCATCTCAATGGCCTGCTTCCGTTGGTGTATATTCCGTTCAAGGCCAGTTAATAGCAACGTGTGAGCATGGATAGGTCATGTATACCTTCATTTTTTAGCCGATAATGCGTCTGTCTACCCGCGCGTATTACAATCAAGCCGGGACGCAATACACAGGAGTTCTTCTGAAGCCCACGAGGATAAACAGAGTACTAGACACATCCCGACGGGAGAGGAGACTGAGTAGTCAGATGCAGCGAGAGGCGTCGACTGAAGTCGGTGATAGATCGACGTGGGGGGGGAGACACCAGCTAAAACGTTTTAAGCGATGACTTCAGTTCGACCCGGCTTTACCAGACCGATATGTCTATTGGGAGAAACAAACAAGTGAAACGAGAGAGTTAAGAGGTTACTCGCGAGATGTCCATCAGAGGGATAGCCGCTGCGGCTAATACTCGCCTTACAGCTTGTCATTTGGCTCCGGGGTGACGTCACGAAGTCTAATGATGTTGAGACGCCTATCAAAAGACGCATTATGGGATTGTACCACATGTCAATGCGCAAGGTAATCAAGACACGTATCATTCGCAGCGATTCACACGGATCCCGGCTTGCGATTCTGACACTCATCGCATTGATGGAAAAAACCGTCGTTTGCAAAATGACTGAATAACGGCGAATGCGAGACCTCGAAAGGGCAAGGGTGAATAGTCGAGAGTGAGAGATATTTCCAAAAGATCAAACGGTCAAATGCAATTGGCTCCACGCGGAAAGAGCCAGTATTATCTGAGGTTCTTTTGGTGCGTGAGACAGTGCAGAAAATAGGGCTACCACCGTAGTTTATGTGTGATATAAATGGATTGCATCTGCAAAAACGGGACGTACAAAGGATTTGGTTTGAGGGTAGAATCGTGGGTGCCGACCGGTCCATTGCATTGCAAGTGCACGTTGTCCTTCCTTGAATCAGCAAATGAAGGTAATCAATGATCTGAGAATTATCTCGTAAACAGTCCTGCACAAGTCCGCTGACCAATCCGTCAATGCGTGACAAGTTTCGATGTAACGCAAACGTTGCGATCAGAGAGCAGCTCGTTCATTAGTAAATACTGGGAAATATCTGGCGACCTTCTGTGACGCACATGTTGCGGTCGTTCAAAATAAACTGCTTTATGGTATTCGACACGATTATGTCCATTGTCGCAAGACCAGTGACCGTCAACTCAGACAATATTGCGGTTGCCGCTTTCAGTCAAAACCCACACGATAATCGTTGTTTTCGAAATGTCATAAGTTCTTATTACGTTATGCAAACGTTAATTCAGGCGGGGGGGTGAAACGCATTACCTAAACAACTATCAGACTACCTCGCGACACACACATACACACACACACACACATACGGACACACGAACACACGAACACGGACACACGCACACACACACACACACACACACACACACACACACACACACACACACACACACACACACACACACACACACACACACACACACACACACACACACGCACACACGCACGCACACACGCACACACGCACACACGCACACACGCACACACGCGCACACGCACACACGCACACGCACACACACACACACACACACACGTAAACGGACTGGCAGGAAAATCTTGAGTATGTGTGAAAGCGAGCTTAACATGTAATTACGAACGAGGAAACTTTTGTTCGAACGTAACGAGTTAGTACCCTTTGTCCTAAAATACAGGCAGCTGGTAAGCATATTGCATGCTCGAGTAGAGCTGATATCTATGTCGGGGACTTGCGCTATTATTAGACGCAGGGGCAAGAGAATCGACATTGTATAAATATGGCGATTATTACACAAGTACAACAGGTAATGATCCCTATGCTGGGATGATGGAGCTGCGTTTACGAACATCTGATAGAACATCGTCAGAGAATGTATTGTTCATTTAACGAAGGCTACACCTTTCTGGGAAGAGAGACAGAGATGAGATGAGACTGCAACTGATGAAGACACTGACAGCATTAATCATTTAAGCTACTTGTGTAGGAGTAGTCTGATCTCGCAGACGTCTCAGATAATGCAAGATGTCAATGACACAACTAAATCGGCATGGAACGTTTAAGAAAATAATTACATGTATGATTAAATTGCTGCTCGAGTATGCTCAATTAAACTGTGCGTGCCTGAAGCCTCGTACACAAGATTAAAGGATTTAAATAACACCGTGGACGTATTATTACATCATCAACAAACAGAAACGTAACGTAATGCCAATTTGGGAGTGAAAGGTGAGGTTATTTTGTAAGAAAGATGTAATAGTTGGAATTGAGAAGATGGACTTATTATATAGTGTTTATGTTAACGCACATACACCGGCCTTGAAACATAATTGGAAAGAAAGTGGATTAAGGTCATGCAGTTTGGTGCGACATTCATACAGCGGACTCAATATTAATCATAACTATTAGCTTTCTCGTTACCAGTCACTACATCTACGAGGTATAAATCACGATACTCCAGGTTTTTCAAAATAACGCATGGTAAATAAAGAAATACAGAAGACAAGAGATAACAATAAACCACTTGGCCATACTGAAAGAGAAAAAACATTATTATATATACCCGTATTTAAAAGGTGTTCAACAAACTAGTACGAACACTACTCATATCTGCTAAATGTCTTGATCAAGTAAGCGTTATTACAAATGCTATTTTGAGACATCTTTGTTTAAAAACACACAACGTGCAACAACTTTGTAAATAAAGGACATAGTCCTGAAAGGACACTTCCAATGGTAAAAAGGTAAACATTATTTAAAATTGCAATTTTTTTAAAACAACAATACAAATCCGTGTAGAAATAGGCCAATTGCACCATAAAATGACAACCTACTAGTCACTGTCATGTGTCAAAATTGGGTATTTTTCTGTATTTTGTTTTAAATGGGCTGGATTTTTTAAAGGGCAAACTGCTGGGGACAAAGACCACATGGCGTCTGAGAAAAACTGCAAAATGATTATTCTACAAGCGGCAAACACTTGAGGTAAAGTGATAAAAGGGCCCTTTCTGGTAACAAAAGATACGTTTTTAAATGTACAATTTCCTCATAAAAAGGGCAAGCTCAAACGTTACATTTCATTATCAAAGGCACAAAGTATGCTATAACAGGACAGACTATTAGGGGCAAGGTCACCACAAATGGCACACCAAAAAGTACGAATTATAATTTCCTTTCAGTAGTAAAAAGGATATGTTTGGTCAAAAAGCATTTTTTTCGTTGATGGGCAAGTAACGGGCACAATGTTTCAAACTTGCACTGTAATTGAAGTATCCAGTACGATTGGTCGAGGCGGGTGATGCCCCTCGTTTGCAATGTCTTATTTCATTTCAACGTTCTGCTGCATTCACCCGACGTGGTCGTATTGTATTAAAGGGAATAAAAACACATATTGCTTGAATTCATGTTATATTACATCCTGCTATCTATTTCCATGTCTGTCAACCAAGCCAAAAAAAATCAAAACATTCAATGAATTAGAAATTCCACATTTAATGCTGTGCATCCGGATATTTTCGAATATGCATATTTTTGGCGCGCTTTTCGGGATGCCGAGATGTGACGTCAGATATGACCCATACTCGCATCACGCCGACCCTTTCCATGCATTCAGAGCATGTTTACAAGGATAGCTTTTGGGTCGAAACGAGCGTCAAAATGAGTTATTGTGGGATATTCCGATGTAATATAAACACTAGTCATCATAAAGGAACAAGCAGTTATCTTACGGTTCCACATGAATCCAATTTTATTCAAAACAATGAATGCGAATGGGCCTACAAGTTGACTAGGTTTTGCTGAGCTTGGGCTCGTTTTCAGAATATTTATATCGAATGCAACCAACGGGAGATAATCTACACCAATAAACATAGCAAACATATATTGTATCCAGCTACAGAAAGTAACGTGTATAATCTCATAATATCACTAGAATATCGATATATAAAGGAGGAGTTGTACAATTTATTATAACAACTTAAATCAGTCAGTGAATTTCCGCTGGTCGCGTTAGCTCAGTTAGTTGACGCGTTGGTTTCTTTTCATTTATTTTATAATCGGGCGATGCCAGTTCAATCCTGACACCAAACCATTGGTTTTCTTTACGCTTTTTTTGTTTATGTTTTCACGAAGTAATATAAACCAAATAATTTTGTATACTATGATGCACTGTTTGTAAATATTTTATTTTTATTTTTGTAGTATTTATTTATTCGCCACACAAATTAAAATATGATAATTATATATCACGATGTTTCTCAATTTTATTTATCCAGACAGATCACAATTTGTTTTCACATATATAATTTCAATATATTACCGTGCAATATATAAATATATATATATATATATATATTATACAATTAATAAATTATATATTCATTACATTATATTTGTTTGGATAAATAACATTTAGAAACATCATTATATAATTGCCATATTTTCATTTTTGTGGCGAATAAATAATTATTACAAAATAAAAAAATATTTACAAACAGTGCATCATAGTATAACAATGATTTGGTTTATGTTACTTCGTGAAAACATAAAAAAAGTGTAAAGAAAATCAATGGTTTAGTGTCGGGATTGAACCGGCGTCGCCTGATTGCAAAGTAAATGCCAATGAACCAACGCGTTTACCAACTGAGCTAGCAGGAACGACAGAAATTCGCTGACTGATTTCAGTTGTTATGATAAATTGTACAACTTCTCCTTCATACATCGATATTTTAGTGATATTATGAGATTATACACGTTACTTTATGTAGCTGGATACAAAATATGTTTGCTATGTATGTTTATTGGTGTAGATTATTTCCCGTTGGTTGCATTCGATATAATTATTCTGAAAACGAGCCCAAGCTCGGCGAAACCTAGTCGTCTTGCAGGTTCATTCGCATTCATTGTTTTGAATAAAATTGGATTCATGTGGAACCATAAGATAACTGCTTGTTCCTCAATGATGACTAGTGTTTGTATTTCATCGGAATATTTCACAATAACTCATTCTGACGCTCGTTTCGATCCAAAAGTTATACTTGTAAACATGCTCTGAATGAATGGAAAGGGTCGGCCTGATGCGAGTGTGGGTCATAAGTGACGTCCCGATACCACGTGATCGCCTACCTCATTAAATTTAAATTTTCCGCGGGAATCGCTACACAGACGGGTTTAAAATCGAATTGATGCTACAAATGTATTTTTCTGTATTTTTTAATGTTGTCAAATGTTACATACAATGTTAAATTTTGTGTACACGTGGAAAAAGGATCTTAGCTAATGCCTTATTTGTATTTCCTTTAAATGAATTAGTAGCCGAAGTCGAAAGACTGCACGATGGAGCCAAGTTGTTACGCGCCGTCAGGATGTTAACTCATAAACATCACGTTCAGGCCACGATACATGAAGAAGAAGGTCGAATAATTAGAGATCCGGATGAGTTTGATGCAATGGTCAGTGAACACTTCAACAAACAATTCCGCGGTTCCGTAACCGAAGGGATTCCAGCATTTGAAGGCACCCCGACAGCGCTACCTGCAGCTGTTACAACTAACGAAGTGTTATCAGCAATGAGTAAGCGCAACAACAGAGCAAGTGGCTACGAATGCACTTCGGCAGAGCTACTACAGTACGCGTCAAAATATCTGGCAAACCTCATTGCGAAAATATTCAATGATGCGGTGGAACAACATGAACCACTGGAACTTGGTAGAGGTGCCTTAATCTTGCTACGAAAGTCCGGCAAGACAGTGGGACCCATAACGAGTTTGAGACCGATCATTTTACTGAATGTCCTGCGCAAACCGCTGTCGCTTGTGATTTTCTCAACGAGTTCCTTTCGCCTGGTTAGAGTGGATTCCGTCGAGTTCAAAGTACGGCTGACGTAGTGTTCGGGTACCGGTTGTTGTGTGCTAAGGCACAGAGGTACTGCGTAGCAGTCGATATTCTAGGCATAGACATGAGCAGAGCATTTGATCCATCCGACGAGACAAACTCGTGGAGGTACTTTCAACCTTCCTTGAAGAGTCGGAAATTCGAATGATAAGACTTCTCCTTGCAAACACATCATACGGACCACGCATATCGGTCGGTGAATATCCGTTATTTGGTAACAACAATAGGCAAGCAACAAATGACAGCTTCAGCCCAGAGCTATTTATCATCTACCTTAAGGTGGCCCTGAAAAGTCTCCGGTCACATATGCCTCCATAACCACTCAATGACAACGGGCCTGGCAGAGTGGTTTCTCACCATCAATGAATCAAAACAGAAAGAGAAATATATTCAGAGACAAACAAACCGTACATCCGAGGAATGGCGGATGACGAAGAAATTAGGATCTCTACTAGGAGTTGCAGAGGACGTGGCACGCCGTAAACAGCTCGCAAATGTAGCATTTCGTAAGCTGTGGACAGTCTGGTTCAGGCGGAATCAAATTAGTTTGGCTTTTCGGCTCCACTTCTATGCATCGTTCGTTGTGCCTGTACTGACCTACAACATGGGTACATGGGGTCTGACTCAGACGGACTTGAGCAGGCAGGAATTATACCACGGCCGCCACTTGCATCAAATCGTTGGCGTTCACTATCCACAGAAGATGACACCAGAAACCTTGTATTGTCGATGCCAGTGTGAGCCAATCAGTCGGTTAGTCCGGAAAGCACAAAGGCGACTCTTCGGCCATGTGTTACGTTTATCACCGAACGTTCCTGCCCAACTTGCCACTGACGAGTTTTTTTTTAATAAGATAAGATATGTTAAAATATATATATGAGTATATCAGACCAGATAAGGGCGGCTTTCACGGGCGCCCACGGGTGAAATTACCGACTGTGCTAAACGGCGATGTTGTTAGAGTTGAGTTACACCTTCGCAATTACGAGGATGTCGAGATGCTGCGTGCCCAATGCCGCATCAAACGGCGATGACGGGTGGGGCAGATCGATCCTACATACGTCGGTAATTTGAAACGCGGACATGCTTATTACAAATATTAGTAGTAGTATACAGTGTCCAGTATGTACGTCGCGGTTTGCGTACGCCACGTTCGGAATTACGCGCGTGACCTCCACCAAGCTTTGCCTTTGCTAACAATGTTGTTAACGGTTACATTGTTAACGGGACGCTTGCTGCATGACATCTCACAAATAAAACATTCCCGCATACAGTTGTCACTTTAAAAACTTTGACACATTGTTTTTGTTATAAGAAACACTTCTGCGGCCAGAATTTCAACAACATATATACTACGTACGCGTCACGTATACAGCATCCAGTTTGTGATGGCTTGACAGGGTTTTTGCTAGGCAACAAACCACGTGATGGAGAGGTCAATTGTGACAAGACATCTCGCAGGAAAAAAGATAAAGAGAATGCATGCTCCTTGTTGAGTCCGTCACTTGAAGTAAATATAGGCCTAGAAATTATCTATTCAGCGTACAGAATGTTCACCTGAACAAACACATTTACTCTTAATTAGTATCACTACATGGGTAAACATGTCTCTAAACATTTTCACAAATTGGCAAGCCCCGGATGAACGCTTTATTTAGGCATAAACCGGCGCTATATGAGATTGCCTTTATTATTATTATCTGAACTAGCAAATATGCCCGTCCCCGGACGGGATGCCTTGGTAGTTGACAGTCGTGACAGCAATATTTACCAATGTTAGAAAACACACAGCATCGTTACATAAATGCCATAACGCGCTGGCAGATACTCGTATGTTCAAAAGGACGAAGGATGGAGAGAATGTGAAATTCACGTCGATTGATAGGCTCTTGTCGTGATAGTGTAGAATGGTCAAATAATATTCGTATTGGCATGATGTTACTTCACGTTGCCAAGTCCATGAAGTATTTGCCACGCGCGCTGCTGCTATTACTACTATTACTACTATTACTACTACTAACTACCACTACTACTACTATTATTATTATCACTACTACTACAATTACTACTACTACTACTGCTGCTGCAGCTGCTGCTGCTACTACTACTACTACTAGTATTACTACTACTACTACTATAACTACTATAACTACTACTACTACTATAACTACTATTAGTACTACTACTACTACTACTATAACTGCTATTACTACTACTACTACTATTACTACTACTATAACTATTATTACTACTACTACTATAACTACTATTACTACTACTGCTATAATTACTACTACTACTACTATTACTACTAGTATTACTACTACTATTACTACTACTATAACTACTATTACTACTACTATTACTACTACTACCTACCACTACTACTATTACTACTGCTACTACTAGTACTGCTGCTGCTGCAGCTGCTGCTGCTACTACTACTATTACTACTACTACTATAACTACTATTACTACTATTACTACTAATACTATTACTACTACTATAACTACTATTACTACTACTACTATTACTACTACTATTACTACTACTAACTACCACTACTATTATTATTATCATCACTACTACTACTACTATTACTACTGCTACTACTGCTGCTGCTGCTGCTGCTGCAGCTGCTACTAATACTATTACTACTACTACTACTATAACTACTATTACTACTAGTATTACTACTACTACTACGACTATTACTACTATTACTGCTGCTGCTGCTGCTACTTATAATAATAGGTAGATAAGCGAAGTTATATAGGTTAATGGTCCCTGCAATTGGCAAGTCACGTTTTATGCGCGTTTTACATTTTACGTTCCGAACAACTTATTTACTCCATATATGGTGATTATCTTTACAAATATGGGGTAAGATTGCTATGAATGCGCCGGATAATGAATGCTCCGAAACTGTTCATCATAGTTCACGATCCGTATCCATCACGTCTCCCGTCTTTATCGATCAACGATTGCACTATAAAATGAACGACACAATGCAACCAAAACAGGTCCAGTACAATAGCAAAGGGAATCTCTGGGCATACACACACGCTCGCCCGCTCGCACCGTACGTACACGCACGCATGCACTCACACACACACGCACACGCCCACGCACACGCCCCCCACACACACAGCCCCCCAACACACCCACGCACACTCACACACACACACACTCACGCACGCACGCACGCACGCACGCACGCACACACATTCATAAGCTCGATTATAGTTACTAGTTAGATGTTCTTTAGATGGTAATTTCATTAATACCGTGTACATTTTATCGTGGGTTTCTGAGAAACCGCTAATATATGTGTCTGTGTCTGAAACATACTCATACACGCTCGAGCGCTTCCAATTATAAGGTGATGATGCAATGAACGCAAACATATGTAGTTGAGCGATCACAGGTGCTCCTTCATGGCTCACCTTCAGTAATTGCACTGGCTCCGTGGAATTGACACGTAAACGAAGATAACATAGAAGGCATGCCTTGGAAGGTGTTTAGATTGTTGGACAGATGGCGGAAGTTACACTGTCCGGATAAGTTCACAATCAATTTCGAGAAGGAAAAACGAATATTGACGACCAATAGCAATGCTGTGCTCATCCCGGGCTTCGGGGATATAGATCAGTGCAACGTAGTAATTTACCCATAACACAAGGTATTTACAGCACATCACTTGTTCACAACTATGCATATATGATATGCATATATATGCACCATGAAAAAACTAGTCACATTTATAACAGATAACCAATGTTTTCCCTTCTGTTTTACCGCCCGTTACCTTTCTCAATGGAAACACATATGCTACAAGACAAGGTGGTAATTGTTTAAAACGATCTTATTTTCCCCTTATAGGTTTTACTATATCTTCATAATATTAAAATAAATATGGTAGATGCATATGACTCGTTAAATATGGTAGAGACATACTCACCGTTAAATATGATAGAGGCATACTATCCGTTAAATATGGTAGATGCATACCCACCGTTAAATATGGTAGAGGCATACTATCCGTTAAATATGGTAGGGGCATACTACCCGTTAAATATGGTAGAGGCATACTCCCCGTTAAATATGGTAGAGGTAACTATCCGTTAAATATGGTAGAGGCATACTCCCCGTTATATATGGTAGAGGTAACTATCCGTTAAATATGGTAGAGGCATACTAACCGTTAAATATGGTAGAGGCATACTACCCGTTAAATATGGTAGAGGCATACTACCCATTCAATGTGGTAGAGACATACTACCCGTTAAATATGGTAGTGACATACTACCCGTTAAATGTGCTAGAGGCATACTACCCGTTAAATATGCGTTTAATAAGCCCGGAACATTGTTAACATAATAAACGTTTCGCCATACAAATGTTCCAATTATATACAAAACATTCAAAAAGTAAATACCTAGTTCCTGGAATTTACCTTTGAAGCTGGTTTATTCACATAATTAACAACGCATGTGCACAGGTCTGATTAAACGAATTTGCTGTTTATTATTACCACCTCTGGCGGAAGAATTCGATTCTCGGTAACGGAACAGAAAAGGTCGCTTTAACTTGCTGTGCACTCGCGCAGTGGTGGTTTTACTTCATACCCATCACCAAGAACAGGTCGCCACAAAAGATGCTTCTACGGCGTCTCATTCCTTGTGATGGATTTGAGGTAAAAACCACCACAGCGCGAGTAATTGTTGCCACTGTTCGAAGAATTCTGCCACACAACACTGCGTTTTGTAGCAGAATACGACCGTATTAATCGAGGTGCCAGCACACTGCTGCCTCGCCGGATGAACGTCAAACCATGGTTTTAATAACATTGAACAATCAACCGATTCTTATTTAGATTGCTGAAACGCCAGCTGTCACCGTGCAAAGACGTCAAAAGGCAATCTGCAAAACAACCAACAATCAGATATCGCAGTCTGCATCTGACAACATTTAGCAAGATTTAACAAGATTTCCATCAAGAGAATTAACTCTAGATGGCAGGTGGACAAGGAAGTCTTTTGGCTTATCGAGAGTCCAACCCTTTTTATTTACGTGTATCCCGCCCCTCTGCGGTATGTGTCGATTTTATTTTTAAACATATTTACGCTACTAACACCCACACAATCAGCATATAAACTGTTCCATTCATTTACAATCCTTTGTAAAATGAGAACTTTCTTATATCTAATCTACACTGCTCCTTTACTAATGTAATTTCATGTCCTGTAATCATAACCTCAAAGATAGAAATGGGAAGTTAGTGACAGAACAAGAACCAGTATTGAAGGTCTGGGAAAACTATTTCAAGGAGCTTCTGAACCAGGAAGGAAATAACAATGAATTGGAATTACCATCGTATGTAGAAGGGAAAGTTGAGTTAGCTGATATTACTGATACACTAGGCTAAAAGGGATGAAGAAGGGGAGAGCACCTGGTATCGATGAGATGTGTGTTGAGGTAAGGATAGCTCGGGAGAGTGGAATCACCTGGACAAAGAGGCTGCTATTACTACTACTATAACTACTATTACTACTACTATTACTACTACTACCTACCACTACTACTAGTAATACTACTACTATTACTACTGCTACTACTAAGACTGCTGCTGCTGCTGCAGCTGCTGCTGCTACTACTACTATTACTACTACTACTACTATTACTACTACTACTACTATTACTACTACTATAACTAATATTACTACTATTACTATTACTACTACTATTACTACTACTAACTACCACTACTATTATTATTATCATCACTACTACTGCTACTACTACTACTACTACTGCTGCTGCTGCTGCAGCTGCTACTACTACTATTACTACTACTACTATAACTACTATTACTACTAGTATTACTACTACTACTACTACTACTACTATAACTACTATTACTACTACTACTACGACTATTACTACTATTACTGCTGCTGCTGCTGCTACTTATAATAATAGGTAGATAAGCGAAGTTATATAGGTTAATGGTCCCTGCAATTGGCAAGTCACGTTTTATGCGCGTTTTATATTTTACGTTCCGAACAACTTATTTACTCCATATTATGGTGATTATCTTTACAAATATGGGGTAAGATTGCTATGAATGCGCCGGATAATGAATGCTCCGAAACTGTTCATCATAGTTCACGATCCGTATCCATCACGTCTCCCGTCTTTATCGATCAACGATTGCACTATAAAATGAACGACACAATGCAACCAAAACAGGTCCAGTACAATAGCAAAGGGAATCTCTGGGCATACACACACGCTCGCCCGCTCGCACCGTACGTACACGCACGCATGCACTCACACACACACACACACACGCACACGCACACGCACACGCACACGCACACGCACACGCACACGCACACGCCCCCCCACACACACAGCCCCCCAACACACCCACGCACACACACACACTCACACACACACTCACGCACGCACGCACACACATTCATAAGCTCGATTATAGTTACTAGTTAGATGTTCTTTAGATGGTAATTTCATTAATACCGTGTACATTTTATCGTGGGTTTCTGAGAAACCGCTAATATATGTGTCTGTGTCTGAAACATACTCATACACGCTCGAGCGCTTCCAATTATAAGGTGATGATGCAATGAACGCAAACATATGTAGTTGAGCGATCACAGGTGCTCCTTCATGGCTCACCTTCAGTAATTGCACTGGCTCCGTGGAATTGACACGTAAACGAAGATAACATAGAAGGCATGCCTTGGAAGGTGTTTAGATTGTTGGACAGATGGCGGAAGTTACACTGTCCGGATAAGTTCACAATCAATTTCGAGAAGGAAAAACGAATATTGACGACCAATAGCAATGCTGTGCTCATCCCGGGCTTCGGGGATATAGATCAGTGCAACGTAGTAATTTACCCATAACACAAGGTATTTACAGCACATCACTTGTTCACAACTATGCATATATGATATGCATATATATGCACCATGAAAAAACTAGTCACATTTATAACAGATAACCAATGTTTTCCCTTCTGTTTTACCGCCCGTTACCTTTCTCAATGGAAACACATATGCTACAAGACAAGGTGGTAATTGTTTAATACGATCTTATTTTCCCCTTATAGGTTTTACTATATCTTCATAATATTAAAATAAATATGGTAGATGCATATGACTCGTTAAATATGGTAGAGACATACTCACCGTTAAATATGATAGAGGCATACTATCCGTTAAATATGGTAGATGCATACCCACCGTTAAATATGGTAGAGGCATACTATCCGTTAAATATGGTAGGGGCATACTACCCGTTAAATATGGTAGAGGCATACTCCCCGTTAAATATGGTAGAGGTAACTATCCGTTAAATATGGTAGAGGCATACTCCCCGTTAAATATGGTAGAGGTAACTATCCGTTAAATATGGTAGAGGCATACTACCCGTTAAATATGGTAGAGGCATACTACCCGTTAAATATGGTAGAGGCATACTACCCATTCAATGTGGTAGAGACATACTACCCGTTAAATATGGTAGTGACATACTACCCGTTAAATGTGCTAGAGGCATACTACCCGTTAAATATGCGTTTAATAAACCCGGAACATTGTTAACATAATAAACGTTTCGCCATACAAATGTTCCAATTATATACAAAACATTCAAAAAGTAAATACCTAGTTCCTGGAATTTACCTTTGAAGCTGGTTTATTCACATAATTAACAACGCATGTGCACAGGTCTGATTAAACGAATTTGCTGTTTATTATTACCACCTCTGGCGGAAGAATTCGATTCTCGGTAACGGAACAGAAAAGGTCGCTTTAACTTGCTGTGCACTCGCGCAGTGGTGGTTTTACTTCATACCCATCACCAAGAACAGGTCGCCACAAAAGATGCTTCTACGGCGTCTCATTCCTTGTGATGGATTTGAGGTAAAAACCACCACAGCGCGAGTAATTGTTGCCACTGTTCGAAGAATTCTGCCACACAACACTGCGTTTTGTAGCAGAATACGACCGTATTAATCGAGGTGCCAGCACACTGCTGCCTCGCCGGATGAACGTCAAACCATGGTTTTAATAACATTGAACAATCAACCGATTCTTATTTAGATTGCTGAAACGCCAGCTGTCACCGTGCAAAGACGTCAAAAAGCAATCTGCAAAACAACCAACAATCAGATATCGCAGTCTGCATCTGACAACATTTAGCAAGATTTAACAAGATTTCCATCCAGAGAATTAACTCTAGATGGCAGGTGGACAAGGAAGTCTTTTGGCTTATCGAGAGTACAACCCTTTTTATTTACGTGTATCCCGCCCCTCTGCGGTATGTGTCGATTTTATTTTTAAACATATTTACGCTACTAACACCCACACAATCAGCATATAAACTGTTCCATTCATTTACAATCCTTTGTAAAATGAGAACTTTCTTATATCTAATCTACACTGCTCCTTTACTAATGTAATTTCATGTCCTGTAATCATAACCTCAAAGATAGAAATGGGAAGTTAGTGACAGAACAAGAAGCAGTATTGAAGGTCTGGGAAAACTATTTCAAGGAGCTTCTGAACCAGGAAGGAAATAACAATGAATTGGAATTACCATCGTATGTAGAAGGGAAAGTTGAGTTAGCTGATATTACTGATACACTAGGCTAAAAGGGATGAAGAAGGGGAGAGCACCTGGTATCGATGAGATGTGTGTTGAGGTAAGGATAGCTCGGGAGAGTGGAATCACCTGGACAAAGAGGCTGCTGAATACATTCATGAGGCAAGGTAAAGTACCAGAAGAATGGTTGACAGGGCTAATTATCTCATGGAAGAGGAAGGGAGATATGCAAGATCCAGGGAAATACAGAGGTATCACACTTCTAAGTCACATCATGAAGCTGCTAGAGAGGATCCTGGATAGGAGGATTCGAAAGAGAGTAAAGCAGGAAGTAGGAGAAAACAACAGGGATTCAGAAAGGGCAGAGGGACGATGGATGCAATGTTTGCATTGATACAGCTGGTGGAGAAGAGGCTGGAGATGCAAGGTAGAATGGCAGTGGGATTTGTGGACCTGGAGAAAGCCTACGACTCAGTCCCAAGAGAGATAGTGTTGGCAACAGTGATATGGATGGGAGTGCCAGAAGCAGAAGCCAGGATGGTAGGAGCAATGTATGAAAGAACAACAGGAAGAGTTGTGGCTGGATCTGGGATGTCGGAGGAGTTTCCAGTTAATATCGGATTGAGGCAAGGAAGAGCCCTAAGCCCATTACTAATTATAATGGTGACGGCACTATTCAGCAGGAAGATCAGCACGAAGGATGTTCTCAGAAAGATTATGTATGCAGAAGATCTGGCCATAGTAGCAGAAAGCAAACAAGAGCTACAAGACATGTTGGTGGAATGGAACATGGTGTTCAAGAAACACGGACGGAGAATGAGCCTGGAGAAGACAGAAGTGATGTGGGTTGGACAACAGAGAGAGGAATTGGACATCAGGTTGGACTGAAAGGAAATTACGCAAGTGGACGGATTTGTGTACTTTGGAGGAATGATTACGGCGGATGGGCGTTCAGATGTGGAGGTGCGACGTCGAATACAAGCAGGGGCGAATGCTTGAAGACAAGTAGAGGGGGTCATGATGGGCAGAAAAATCTTGAAAAAGCTGAAAGGGAAAGTCCTGGGAGTGTGTGTTACACCGGCATGCCTATACGGTCTGGAGACAGTGGTGCTGACAGAACAACAACAACAGACGCTGCAAGTTTGTGAGAACAACTGGGTTAGAAGAATAACAAGATCAAAGAGGGTAGACAGAAGAAGGACGAATGACCTCAGAAAAGAGGTTGGAATGCAATGTAGTGTAACAGGAGGATTAGTGAGAAGCCAAATGAGATGGGCAGGCCACTTGGAAAGACCGGATGCCGGAAAGATAGCGAAGAGAGCAGAGGCGGAACAACATAAAAACACAAGAAAATTGGAGCCACATCTGAGATGGGAGGACTGCGTGAGGAGGGACATGAGAACATCAGGGGAGGATGAAAGATAGAGAGAGGGAGCGATGGACAGAAAACTATGAAAGGAATATACACAGAGAGTGGTTCAGCTTTATTCTACCTGACCGTCACCCCTACACAGCAGGGAACAAGGAGGAGCGCGACATAATCCTTCTATCTTTCTTAACTGATAAAAACTATTTCTATCAATATTTTCATAACCATTCAATATTTTAAACACTTCTGTCTAGCTACTCTGAGGCAGTGATTGAGGGGGCATTGAGAAAAGAGAGGGTGTTTATGGGCGACTCTATTCTGAGAAAGACGAAGGGGAGGACGTCGTTGCTTGTTTACGGGGGGCTAGGATAGAACATGTGACTGAAAGGGTAGAGAAGGTATTGGGGCATGGCAAGGGAGGGTCTATACTAGTACACGTAGGGATAAATAATGCTGACAGGGAGGGAACAACTGGGGTAGTACAGAAGTACAGACAGTTAGTGGGGAAGTTAAAGAATACAAGAGTCGAACACATTATTCTCTCAGGAATTTTGCCAGCAATGGGAGGAAGTGGGGCAACATATAGAAACTGCAAGAGGATGGCGATCAACGCACTAGTTGAGCAGATGTGTAAAGTAGAGGGGGTAGGATTCGTAGATTCATGGGGATACTTTGTTGGGAGGGAAGATATGTACATGAGAGATGGCCTCCATCTAAGTGGAAAGGGGGCAGCAGTTTTCTCAGAGAACTTACTGCAATATATTGACAGTGGGACAGGCTGCATCTATTTAAACTAGATTCGCATGGGGGGATTCACAGAGAAGCCTGAAATTGCAGGCATATATAAAGACAGCAGAAATAAATCAGCAAAGAACAGCCTGGAAAACTGTTCTGAATCAGGATATAAATGCGTTTGTTTAAATGCAAGGAGCATAGTAAACAAAAGAAGTGAACTAAACATTATGGTAGAAGATATTGACCCTCACGTAATAGGTATAACCGAATCATGGGCCACCACTGATATAGATATATCAGATGCCGAATTGGGACTAACAGGCTATCTTCTGATCTCTAGTGTTGTTAAGCCACATTCTTTTAGGCATATTTCGTAACTAAGATCCTTAAGTTTTTGTATAATTTTAGTCGCTCTCCTCTGTGCTCTTTCTAGCATATATATATCCTTCTTGCGATATGGCATCCACGCTTGTATACAATATTCTAAATGAGTCCTAACTAATGTTTTGTACAGCCGTATTATTAGTTCTTTTTTCCTTATATGCTATATCTCCCCTAATTAATCCAAGGATTTGATTTCCCTTTGAAGATGTAATTCCGCACTGCTCTGAAACCTTCATATCAGCACTAATGGATAACCCTAAGTCCTTTTCTTTTACAGTTGTACTTAGATCAGTACCCCCTTTGTATATTATACATTTTCGATCTTATGTCCTGTTTGGAGGCATTTGCATATCCCAAAATTGAACAACATTTGAAACCTTTCAGACCATTTCATCAACCTGTCAAGATCATCTTGCAAATGCTGACTATCTCCATCACGTTTAATCCTTCTAAACATTTTGTACCGTCCTCAAATTTCAACACCTTGCTTGTTATATCATCGTCCAAATCGTTGATATATATTAAGAATAATATATATCCCAATACTGATCCCTGTGGTACCCCACTCAAAACTGATTTCTAGTTTCAAGCCTCCCCACCAACTACTATCCGTTGTCTTCTGTCAATAAGTCATTTTTCTATCCAGTTAATTATACCATTCCCTATGCCATGGGCCTTTAGTTTAAGCAGTAATCTTTGATCTGGCAGTTTGTCGAAAGCTTTCTGGAAATCTAAGTAGATGATATCTACTGGTGATCCCTCGTCTACCCACTTAGTGATATCTTCCAAAAAAATTATCGTGTTTGTTAAGCATGACCTCGCGTTTAGAAACCCATGTTGAGATGGGTTTATCAACTTATGTTTAACAAGAAAATCCATCATGTGATCTTTAATTACTGTTTCTAATAATTTGCAAATCACCGATGTTAAACTCACTGGTCTGTAGTTATCTGACTTGTTTCTCGAATCTTTTTTTAAATAACGGTATAAAGTTTGCTTCCATTCTAAAGGGACCACTCCCTCTTCTAATGATTTGCTCTACAATTTGTAATAGTAGTTTGAGCGGAATCCCCAAACTATGACGCTATCAAAAAGGACAGAAATGTCCATTGCGAATACAGTCTTGTTGTTAACACGTGTTGTTTCATTATCTCTATGATAGTGTTTCTTGCTAGTAATTAAAACACGCTAGAAGTGATGACCCTGACGTCTCAACAGAATGCTTGCGGCTGGCAGTGGAGACATGATCATCGCTACTGTCAAAAAGGAAAGCCTGAACTCCGCAAGAAAGTAATGCCGGCTGTCATTATCCGACAGCGAAAACACATTCGGCGGAAGGACGGTGTGTTCATATTCTTTGAAGACAATGCTGGTGTGATTGTAAACAACAAGGGCGAAATGAAGGGGTCAACCATCGTAGGGCCGGTGGCGAAGGAGTGTGCCGAGTTGTGGCCCATGGTCGCCTCCAACGCCAGTTCCACTCAGTAACAATGACACTAATAAATGGAGGGTGAAATGGTGGTCGTTCTAGGCCCACAAGAACAGTGCATAAACCAAACCGACTGGGAATCGGGTTGGTGAATTGATTATCAAGAACGTTACATTCATAACTGGCGCGGGATCATCTGTAGAGTCTGTAAACAGGTAGAACCAAATGACCAGTTGTGAGGTTGGTAGAATAAGGAAACAAGAGAGAATAAAGTCTAGTTGTCTACACGTGTTGTTTCATCATCGCTATGATAGTGTCTCTTGCTAGTAATTAGAACACGCTAGATACGTATAGCCTTTCGCGGTGATAGCGTTGCAGAACCACTTCAAATCTTAACTCCAATTGTGATATAGTATGGACAAAAATCCACTTTGCACGAAACAAATCCATATACCTAGCATCCTATTACCGACCCCCCAATGACCATCTCCAATCTCGCGAAGCTCTCCATGAATCTTTGATGAACCTATACAGATCACAAAAAATCCCCCTAACGTAGTCATAGCAGGAGATGTTAACCTTCCTGATATCAACTGGCGCAACCAACAAACCACAAGCAATAGAACTGCCAGCAAACAACAAATAATTAGTGAATTTAGATTGCAAAACATGGTGAATTACCCCACACGAATCGATTCTGGCAATATCCTTGACTTAATACTCACCTCAAAACTGTCCATAATCGTCAACACTCACACCACTCCCGGCATGAGTGATCATGAAGCCATATCCTTCAGTGTCAACCTAGACCCAGTTCACAACAGGAAACCACCACACAAAGTATGGTGGTTTCCTTTGTGTGGTGAAAACAGACGAGACTTCATCAAATCAAACAAACGAGAAAACATTGGCATTCCCACACTGCATGCAAACGAACAACCAATCATCAATGACCACGACAAAGCAAATGCACTGAACACACCAATTTAATTCCGTATTCCCCCAAGAAATCTACCATATCCCTCAACAAGCAGCTTCCTCTTACCCTAATATGCCCACTCTTGAAATCGGGATAGCTGGAGTAATCAAGCAACTGAAAAATCTAAACCAAGACAAAGCTACTGGCCCAGATGATCTCTCAGCAAGTCCTTAAAGAAACTGCAGAGTAAATAGCTCCCATTATCACACACATCTTCCAACAGTCATACAACACATGCAAACTCCCCGACGACTAACTCTAAACACCAGTAACTCTAATACACAAAAAGCCACACATCTGACCCTGCAAACTACCAACCATTATCACTAACGTGCATCCTCTGTAAAATCATGGAACACATTATTCTAAGTAATATATGGAAACACTTGAACAAACACAACATCCTCCTCCAATTTCAACACGGATTCCAGTCAGGACTGTCCTGTGAATATCAACTCATCGCGACAGTTCATGACTGGATGACTGCTATGGACTACAAGACACACGTAAATGCAATCCTGCTTGATTTTGCCAACGCTTTTGACAAAGTCCCCCACAAACGCTTACTATCCAAACTAGCCTCCTACGGAATAATTGGAAACATACAAAACTGGATCATATAATTTTTGTCAAACCATAAACAGAGAGTCTCAGTAAATGGAGTTCTGTCGGACACAACATATTTTACACCTATCTGGTGTTCCACAGGGCTCAGTCCTAGGACCAGTCGTCTTCATACTCTACATAAATGACATAAACGAAAACATCCAATCTCCCTTACGCCTCTTTGCAGACGACAGCATTATATATCATAAAATCACCTCCGAAACCGACCATAACATACTTCAAACTGACCTGATCCAACTCCAAACATGGCCTGACAAATGGCAAATGGGATTTAACATTTCTAAATGTATCCACCTCCCAATAACAAACAAAATTAAACCAAAACTACACTCATTTTCACTCTTCGGCATGCCACTCACTACAGTATCCAGCCATCTGTATCTCGGAGTAAAATTAGATTAAAAATTAACCTGGGCAAGTCACATCACCGACATTGTCGTGTAGGCGTTTATCATCACGTTTACGGCAGTTGAACCGGAAGTGACCTAGGGGGGTTGGGGGAACCGGAGGATAAGGAAAGTGATGAGAATTAAATTTGGAAGTTCAATCTGTGTCCATCTATGAATACAATATCAAGTTAGAGGACGTAACACTGGCGACGAGTTGAAGAACATATCGCATATCATAGAGCGAAATCACGATGGAAGACAAAAACGTTATTCCAACATTCAACCCATTTCGCGAACCGGCAACGATCGGCCCGCGTTGGCAGCGTTGGCTAAACAGTTTTGAATTATTCGCGGACAGTAAAGGGTTGATTTGCAACGATCTACTGGATGATGCAAGCGCGGATGAACGTCGGCGCGATCGGCAAACGCAGCAGCGCAGACGTGCCCTGTTACTACACCAGGCGGGCGCCGATGTGCAGGACATATTCGCCACGTTGGAAAACACAGGTGAACGTTGTGACTATGCGGCCCTAAACTCATACTTCGTCCCGCAAGTAAATTCGGCGTTTGCGCGTCAAACCTTCCACCAGATTGCGCAGAGACCGGGTGAAACGGTGCAGCAATTTGCGACGCGTTTGCGCTCAGCAGCAAAGGACTGTGAGTACGGAAATGATGTAGAAAATCAGATGCGGGACGCGGTTCTCAACAAGTGTGAATCGCTATACGTGAAACGCAAACTACTCGAAGAAGGGCAGGGACTAACGCTTGCGAGGACACTGCAAATAGCCCAACAGTGTGAAAGCGTTGAGTCACAAATGGCAGCCATGACACTGAAGAACGACGAAAGTCAGAGTGAACAGATCAACAGAGTGGCGCGCGACAGCACATCAGGAGAAAGGCAACCGGCAAGGGGGGATGCTACAGATGTGGTAAAAAGGGACATTTCGCGCGTGATCCTCAATGCCCAGCCAAAGGGAAATCGTGTCGCAACTGCGGGGGAAAGAACCATTTTGAAAATGTGTGTCGTTCTCAGAAGAGGACCGTCAACCTCGTGAATGATGACGCCACCCGCAATGACCCCGACTACGCGTTCTGCCTGGATGGAACTGAGGACAACTCCAGCATGCTACAGGTGGATGTCGGGAACGTGACGTTGAAGATGCTTGTCGACTCCGGTGCGACGAGCAATATCGTAGACGAGGCGACGTGGGAGAAGTTGAAACTAAAAAAAGTGAAATGTGAATCGCGAGTAGCTGCGAGTGGGAAAAAGCTGTACGCTTACGCATCTAATACGCCACTACAAGTGAAAGGCAGTTTCGTTTGCACTGTCAGGGCCGGCACACAGAGCGAGGAGGCGGAGTTTCTGGTCGTAAAAGGACGAGGCGTCCCGCTGCTCGGAAAGAAGACCGCTACTCAACTGGGAGTGCTGAAGATCGGCGTTGATGTCGCAGCTGTCTCAGATGTCGCAGGCATCTTGAAGCTGGACTACCCGGAAGTGTTCGATGGAATTGGGAAATTGAACAGTAGGAAAATCACGCTTCACATCGATCCAGAGGTTAAACCCGTTGCGCAGCCTCTGAGGCGCATTCCTTTCAACCTGCGCAGCAAAGTCGACGACAAGATCAGCGAATTGATTGCACACGATATCATCGAGGAAGTCGACGGCCCCACACCATGGGTGAATCCTGTGGTAATTGTGCCAAAATCAAACAGCAGTGACGTTCGCTTGTGTATCGACATGAGACGCGCCAACGAGGCGATCATTCGAGGGAGGTACCCCATTCCAACGGTCGACGAGCTATTGCAAAATATGAATGGCTCAACAGTCTTCAGCAAGATAGATTTGAAATGGGGATATCACCAACTGGAATTGACGGAGGAAAGCAGAGACATCACTACGTTCGCTACTCACTCAGGGCTCTACAGGTACAAACGGCTATTGTTCGGAGTCTCGTCTGCTAGCGAGCAATATCAGCATGAGATAGCTGCCGCCCTTGCCGGGATTGAGGGTGTTGAGAACATCAGTGATGATATCGTCATTCATGGGCCAGATGAAGAAAAGCACAATGAAAGACTACACGCTGTCATGCAGAGGCTCAGAAGGTGTGGACTAACAGTCAATGGAGCAAAATGTCAGTTCAATCTCGAGCGCATCGTCTTCATGGGAATACTCCTGTCACAGAACGGAATCGGGCCAACGGAGGATCGAGTCAAAGCGGTGGTGGAAGCGCGGGAACCAGAAAATGCATCAGAGATACGCAGTTTCCTGGGACTGGTATGCTACAGCAGCAGGTTCATCCCGCAGTTCTCGTCGATATCCGAACCACTCAGGAGGCTCACAAAAAAGCATGAACCGTTTGTGTTTGGAGACGAACAAAAGCGAGCCTTCAAGCTACTGAAGGACAGCATCGCAGAGGCGATCACACTGGCATACTTCGACAAAAACGCGCCTACGCAGGTCATCGCTGACGCAGGTCCTGTCGGTCTGGGTGCAGTTCTAGTTCAAAAACAGGGCGACAGTCTGGTACCGGTGTGTTATGCGAGCAGGGGACTGACCGCATGTGAGCAGAGATATTCGCAAACTGAAAAGGAAGCGCTGGCACTGGTCTGGGCGTGTGAACGGTTACATGCCTACGTGTATGGTATGCGGTTCGACCTTGTCACTGATCACAAGCCGTTGGAGGCAATATACAGCCCACGTTCCAGGCCGTGTGCTCGGGTAAAACGGTGGATGCTGCGGCTACAACCGTATGACTTTCGTGTCGTGCACATCCCGGGACCACAGAACATTGCAGATCCCCTGTCACGCCTAGTCAAGGGTGAACGCAGGGACACAGAAAATGAAGCCGATGACTACGTTCGGTTTGTTGCTGTCAGCGCTACTCCAAAAGCGATGTCGACGCGTGAAGTAGAGGAAGCTTCGGGAAAAGACGAGGAGTTGCAAAACGTGAGAGACGCAATTCAAACAGGAAACTTCGAGAAATGTCGTGCTTACATGGCCATCGCGAGCGAACTTTGTGTTGTTGGTCAGTTGGTTCTGCGCGGTACTCGTATTGTGTTGCCAGTTAAACTGAGGCCAGCAGCTCTAGCACTTGCACATGAAGGTCACCTGGGTATCGTTGGCACAAAGACGATGCTACGCAGCAAAGTGTGGTGGCCTGCAATGGACCGTGAGGCAGAAAGACACTGTCGGTCATGCTACGGGTGCCAGCTGGTGGCGAGGCCCGACCCGCCGGAACCGCTCAGCCCGACCCCATTGCCGGACGGGCCGTGGGTAGACGTCGCGACTGACTTGATGGGACCACTGCCATCCGGTCACTCGCTGCTGGTCGTGGTGGACTATTTCACAAGATACTACGAGGTCGCGGTGTTGAAATCTACGACAGCCGACAAGGTGATCGACAGTCTCGACGAGGCGTTTAGTCGACACGGACTGCCAGTCACAGTCAAATCAGACAACGAACCGCAATTCCGATCGAGCGAGTTTGCAGAATACTGCGCCGAGACCAACATCACACACCTGAGAGTGACGGCAAAGTGGGCGCAGGCCAATGGCGAAGTCGAGAGACAGAACGCATCACTGCTTAAACGCATCAGAATCGCGCAGGCGGAGGGAAAAGATTGGAAAAGGGAACTGAGAAAGTACCTAGCGCAGTATCGAAACTTACCACACACGACGACTGGTCGAACCCCGGCTGAGCTACTATACAACCGCAAACTACGAGGGAAGCTGCCTGACCTCGGATCGAATCCTGTGGTGGACCACGACCTACGAGACCGTGACAGCGAGATGAAGGGCAGATCGAGAATACACGCCGACGAGCGACGAGGTGCTCGTTACTCCGAGGTAGAGACGGGTGACAGGGTGCTGGTTCAGCAAGAGAAAACCAACAAACTGAGCACACCTTTCAGCCCGAATCCACTCACCGTAGTCAGCAAAACTGGCAACAGTCTTGTGATCGAGGCTGAGGACGGGGCCCGGTACTCCCGCAACACCAGCCACGTGCGGAAGTTTCTGGAACCCGTGACGGAGAACGTCCACGATGACCGAGCAAGCGTGATGGAAGTTTGAAGATTTCGTATGTGAATAGATGCCCTGCATCTCACCGCAGACATTCCTTCAATGCGAACTATGTTATATTTCATTATGAACTCTGTTATGTTACAACAAGAACATGCGCACGTGCGGTCACTGGACACTCACAGAACGTTTAGATTTAGAGTTGCAGTAGTTAGATGTTTTTGTTAGTAGTTAGACGTTAATCTAAGAAAAGGAGGGGTGTCGTGTAGGCGTTTATCATCACGTTTACGGCAGTTGAACCGGAAGTGACCTAGGGGGGTTGGGGAACCGGAGGATAAGGAAAGTGATGAGAATTAAATTTGGAAGTTCAATCTGTGTCCATCTATGAATACAATATCAAGTTAGAGGACGTAACAGACATAGTTTCCAAATTCTCAAAAGTCCTAGCCAATATTAAAAGAATCCTTGGCCCATGCAAACCCGAAGTCAAATAAATAGCTTATAACATGTTAATCCAGTCAAAACTCGAGTATGCATCACCCATATGGAACCCACACACTGCCACCCAAATTAAGCACCTTCAAAAATGTATACAACACTACGCTGTCAGATTTGTTAAAAAATATCATAGATGCCAAACTAACTCAGCAGACCTAGTAACCACCCTTGGATGGCCAACTCTTGAACGACGACGCATTATTAAACAAGCCATGATATTTTATAACATTTTAAATAACATTATCAAGATCAATCCCCAGCCAGGCCTTCTAACAGAGTCAAGAACCCGTAGCCACTATGTAGCCCCTAGGTGCCGCATTAATGCAGCTGTTTTCTCTTTCTACCCCAAAGCAATCCGTATATGGAATATGACCCCAAATCACTGAAATAGAAAGCCCCCTTGCTTTTCAAACAGTCATCATGAACCTTCCATTCAGCACACCCAATCATCTTAATTGCCTTTAAATAATGTATTAATAATTTATTAATTTAAGCAACCCACAGCGTATGTGCCCGAACACCACAAACTCCTGCGTTAGCTCAAGATTGGGCTGTTTGGAGTACCCGACCTAAGACCTACGTCGAGACGTATTGGACTCGCTGCTACAAAACAGATTAGCCACAATCGCACATGTCGATTGTTTATTGTTGCAAAAACAATCACATCTTTATCAATAGCGCGTCTGACAACCACTGTCCCCGGCGGATTTGTTTAATCACGGAACCTTGTTCTACGGCGCTCGGCGCCACTTAATTTATGGACTCTTTTGACAGATGTGAGTGATACCGAAATTTCCGCCGCATATTCACAGTCTTTTCTTTCTCTTGGCGCTAACCATCATGGCTCAATCCGGTCCGTATCTCGTGCCAGAAGTAGGCAAATCGTACTTCGCTAGGGTAGTGAACCATGTGACCTGCCCCTTCGACCTGTCGTGCCAGGTGTAGCCGATATCAGTTTTCTCTGTTTCCTTGTTGTCGAAGAAGAAGAAAACCATGTTAATTTGTTCCAGAAACTAATTGCACAAGTAATTACATTTATGTTTACATGTAGTGTATTCTAACAATTAAAATGCTTGACTAAAAGTGTTATTAACGCAAGCCACCTTAGTTTCAACGCCTTCTTCAGGCACGGTCGTAGTGGGCGCCTACTCATGGGCTGGACATGGGACTATTATCGGCCCGTGACACCGGTTTGTTATTTACCATTTTCATCACCGTAAATTAATTAATTCTCCCACAGACAGCGTTGGAGGAGAGCTCAGTGGCCCACTTGTGTCTTCACCTGTCAATCCTTTATCGCATTCGGTCAAGATGACATTTACCTTTTTATTGGATGGCAACATTTTTGCGAGACAGTATTTAGTTTCTACGTAATATGAACTAAGGCGCGACGACTCCTGAAAGCGATATGATTATGCTGGGAAAGTATCGTATGTGAATATGTTCTCAAGTGGCGGGCGTCGTGTGCGGTCTGCGGGCTCCTGTTTGATTGTTCCGACATCAGTGATTGTTATCTGTGTCTGTCATCTTATCGGAGAACGTCTTAACGATGCAGTCACAACGGATCGATAACCTGGTTCTTCTTCCTCTGCACCGTACAACCAATACACTTGCTGTTGTGCTTGGACTAGCATTGCAGCGCGTCGAAACAAAGGGGCTAAATGGTCACTGATCAGTTTGGAAAGCCAAGTCGTGAACAGTTTGATATGTCCACTGAGGAGTTAATGAGGATAAGCGAGGTCAAATAGTTGGATTTTTATGTGACACCATAATGCTATTGTCTTTCCTGCTGATTAATATTAACAGGGAGCGAGTTGCAGAGAGTTGGTGCATCAACCTAAAAGACTCGTGATGTTTGTCTTAACTTTGGGAATAGAACGTAGGTCAGAATTAGATAGTCGAAGCTGTTTAAGCTTTCATGCAGTAGTGAACAGTGACTGTGCTGTAACAAGAAAACGGTTTCTAAAGAGTTATTAAAAAAACCTGGTTATTAAATAGTATCTTGCTATAACAAGAAACCAGACATTTAAACAAGTGTTTTGTTATAACAAAAATAAGATATTAACGGGTTTCTTGTAATAAAACAAACTCTTTAATAACTGATTTCTTATTACAACAAGAAAGCCTTTGATACCAGGCTTCTTGTTATAACAAGACACTTGGAACATCTTGTAACAAGAAGAAACTTGTCATCCTAGAAAGAGTGTTTTGTGATTTGCAACATGACGCATCTATGTACGTGTCAATAGACGAGTTTCAATGTTTATAAACAAACGTGACATATTTGGATGCGCGCGCATACTGGCGACTGTATATGGCGAGAGGCTTGATAAAAATGGATGGCTCGGCAAATAAAATAAAATTCGCCACAGAAAATGATAATTATCTGGTCAAACTTCGTCTTAATACCGGTGAGCAGCTACCAGATCCATATACGTTACCAGACAATGAGTGGTCGCTGAATTTGGAGCAGTGATCCGCATTAGTGTTCCCCCAAATTCATCTTTACCTCATTAACACAACGAGCATAATTATATACACCTACGAGAACAAGGGAGCGTACAAGAGTTTGGACGCATACGATCATGTTGTATGTGGTCATGTACAGCGAATGAAATATCATTTTATAAATAAGAACTGCAACTACTGCTTCTTGATGGCTGAAGTCCTCCCAAGTCAGCGACAGGAAGAAAAGACAACGATGTACGTACAAGGCCTAAGCATCTGGCGAACATACAGCACAATGCACACGTATGGCGGGGTAAGCAAAGTAACACGATGTATTCTTTCTTGTCCATAATTGTATTAATTAACTAAATGTATTACATCCTAATCAAGCACAGTATTATGCATAGCACAATAACTTTCAAATATCATGGCTTATGCCAAAGCACTCCCAGGGGAGCAGCTTGTAATACAGTTATTTATTTATTCATCTAGCAATACCAATTATGGTATTATACCTCCACATGATTCAATATAGTTTTAAGCAGAAAGGTCAACAAATTCCTGTTGAATAGAGCCATAGCACTGGAAAATAGCGAATTCTTGCATTATTACAATCTTAGACTTAGTCGTGTTATCCGAATGTTATAATGACCCGATGTTCTATATTTTTAAAGCCAAACTATCTTAGTAATTATGTATTTTCCCTCTAGTCATCCTATGCTTGGCTATATACCTAAAAAGAAATACGCTGCTATGGCTATGGGGTTATCTTAAGGAAATTATGGTGACAATGTCTTTGCCTGAATAAATCAAATCAAATTAAACAAATTGTTTTTAATACAATATTTATTAATACATAGAAAACATATTCATAATTTTTTTTTTAAACTTAACTTTGTGCATCGCGCAATTCCGTGGCAATTTTGTAATGCAATATTAATTTTTTTATGTTCAAGGTTGAAATGGCAGTTCGAAATGGTATCACCTAGCCGGAGGCCTGTATATCAAAAGCATCGGCCTGGAATGACATGTCGAGGATAAATGTCAACCCAGCACCACGGTCCCATATCGACCTTCCTGAGAGACGTGATCATATTTTAATGATGCATATATTGTAAATGTAACATATATTCGTCGGTGTGTTACTTTCTTGTGATTAATAAAAAAAAAATTATACCCGGTATCACACAATTACACCATCAACATTCAACACACTGTCACACCACATAAACACAACACCAACGTATATGTATGTAGAAGATCTTAATACTTGGACTGTTAGGTGGACTTGCAACTGGTCTTAAGTCTATCAGGGCATCGGCTGCTTCGTTCTCCAGTTTTGATGGTCCTACAGGCTGGTCAGTGGGGATGCCCATTTCTGTCAGTTTTAAACGTGTTTGTACAAGTTCATGTCTTTCTATCTTATGGACATCATCAACTCTACTCTTTTTATATGCAAATACCGACGGCACAAAGTCGGGGCTGTTCGAATCCATTGAGCATTTCCCTGAAAAATAGTTAAATTAATCCGAAGCAATGCAAAAACCAACATTGTTTGTACACATAATTAATTATACCGGTCAATGAAAATGTAGGCCAACTAACTATCCGACCTATAATTGATTAAGGGTGGGGGGTGGGAAGGAGGAATAAAGGATGGAGTCAGTTTTCATTTTAATTTTTTTGGGTGTGCCAGTGTGCAATTTTCAAAAAAAATTATCAATAATATTACAGTAACGTATTCATAGTAACGTGTTACTAATGTTAATGGACAAACTGTAGTCACATTCCAGTGCACAGTAGTTTTAGGGTGGGGTGGATTTTAAATTAAAGTATCCCCTAATTAGTCCCGCCCACCTCACACACCCCAATAAATAACGACATCTCCCTTAGGCTTAGGCTTACCTGACACAAAATGTGCAGTGCACAACCTTGCATTAGCCATTGCTGATGAGTTTGTTGATAAAATCGGTTCTCCGTATGGCATTAAGCCATAATTGACGTCTGTTTTTGTGAAAGGGATGTGTGGCTATGGGTATCGATATGTGCTTGAGCGATTCTCATACCCGACAGTACAACACGAAGATGGCATGACGACACAAACGCACACGCAACTGCCTTGTTTATGTTTGTTTCTGCCGCCAGTATGCGCGCGGAGGTGGATTTAATTTATGCGCGCGTCATCAGGAAACCCGTCTATCGTATCGGGCACAGGGATAAGGAAGATCACTGTAACTGATCTGGTCCAGAAATACAATAATATAAAAGAAACATACAGTACTTGCAAACGTATGTGTCTTACGCCTCTAAATAATGCCTCGTGGGTGTGTCGCATCACGCCTCCTGGTGGAACACTTCCGGCATTTAGATATCCGAGTGATCGCCTAATTACAAAGTCAAATGTCACGAGGTAGACCCTGGGGGGGAAGCACAAATTTAACTCGCAGGGGAAAGAAAGGCAGGCAAAGCCAAACAAAGTCTGATGAGGTCAATCAAGGATGAGAGAGTTTAATAGCTCAGAAGACACGAAAACATCCTAATCACACTGCGGCGAAGATGCGTCTGTTGCTACAACCGATGCAAAGAGGACTAAGTAAATAGTCCTTCGTACGTAGTAGTAGTAATAATAATATGACTTTTATAGCGTCAATATCCTCGGAAAATCCCAGCTCAGTGGCGCAGCAAAACCAGAAAGAAAGAAAGTAACTAAAATTGTGTTTTCCAGCCAGTATCTTTCTTACCTTGTCTCTTTATTTGTATGTATGTATGTGTGTGTGTATGCGTGTATGTGTGTGTGTGTATGCATGTATGTATGTATGTATGGTTATTTTTTTATTAATAATGTTTGACGAAATATCGAAATATAAATATCACGGAGTTATCAGTTAATAATTAATATTGTAATTCACCTTTTACTTTCACATAGACATTTTCTATTCATTGCAGGGTGTAGCCCAAGGCTTTGGCATATCCACCTATCTATGTTATATGCACACAGCTAAATCTATCCTAGAAAAGAGTATATTGTTATGTTTAACTTCTTCCTCGCACCCCCCTGTATCTTAACACAATGTGTCGTATTTTGCTCTAGTCGCCTGTACCTATTGGTTGCCGGTATCAAGCCTTCCCGAAGTGCAACGCCTTCATTCCAACAGGAAGTGCTCAACAGAAGCACGTCGACGACTTAAACGTAATGTAATATCTCGCACATTTGCCTTTCGATATCGTTTAGATATATAATGGACAATTTCATCGCCAACCAAAATCGTGCGTAGAATATCCTTTGCACCACACCCGACCTTACGAATGAGGTGCAATTGAAGCATCCGTTCTGCTAGGCCATACGCGGAAGTCGCCCTTTCCCACGTTCTCGATCCCGTGGGATCAATATCCCCGCAGCGTGATGATCGTCACTCCATCTTTTATTGATGACGGTTGTCAAAAAGGGCAGTTCCGTGACATAGTTACGGCTGCGCATGATGAAGGTTATGGAGGTTCTTGTGCGTCAGCGATTTTGCGAACGCGGCCAGTGCGAGACTCGAGACCCACGGGGTTGCATGTAAGTAAACACAAAAGGGTTGCCTACAAAGCTGAGTACTGCTCTCACGCTGCGAGTGGAAAGGACACACGACTGCACGTCCCGTCATGCGGTTAGAACACATTATCGTCTGCGTCAGGTGGACGTTGACGAAGATGGGAGCGACGAACTAGTAGATGGTGCACCCGGCTATCGAACGAGGACACAGGGGTTTAGTTCTGCTTGGGTAATTTCGTTCATACCACGTTGCCTGTACCACGTTTGGAAGATAAACTAAACGCCGTTGGTCCCTTCTACCTGGTGCCTGTGGTAGGGGAAGTAAAATATTTCGCAAACGGAAGAGCTGCTATAGACTCCCACAGTAGAGGCCTTTATCTCTAACCTACCATGACTAAACTGTGTAATGTAATGTAATGTAATGTATGTGTATGTGTGTGTATGTGTGGTGTGTGTGTATGTATGTATGTATGTGTGTGTGTGTGTATGTGTGTGTGTATGTGTGTGTGTGTGTGTGTGAGTGTGTATGTGTGTGTGTGTATGTGTGTGTGTGTGTGCGCGTGTATGTGCGTGTGTGTATGTATATGTGAGTGTATGTATGTACGTATGTATCGTACGTACGTACCAGGTTCCTTAATACAGCTTCAACTGCTAACGCGCCATTATTGAATGAACTGCCGCCTCGTACACACTCATTGGCATGTGTGTGTGTGTGTGTGTGTGTGTGTGTGTGTGTGTGTGTGTGTGTGTGTGTGTGTGTGTGTGTGTGTGTGTGTGTGTGTGTGTGTGTGTGTGTGTGTGCGTCTGTGTGTGTGTGTGTGTGTGTGTGTGTGTGTGTGTGTGTGTGTGTGTGTGTGTGTGCGTGCGTGTGTGTGTGCGTGTGTGTGTGTGTGTGTGTGTGTGGTGAATTAGTGCGTGTGAGGGCTTGTGTATGGTGGGCGTGCATGCAAGCGTGCATGCGTGTTTGGGTATTTGTGAGTATGGAATTGTTTCGGCGAATTGTTTTCCGAAGGCCAGATAAGATAATAAGATAACTACCACATATTTCAACAATCGGACCGGCGATCGCCTACTTTAGCAGTTGCCTAATTTAGGTTCGGCAGATGAGTAACATGATGGAGAATAACGATGTCTAAGCATCCCAACTCCAACGGGAAACTTCTCTCCATCACAGCTATGCGTTTACACAGTTAAATATATCGGCTTCTGAGTAATTTCAAGACTCAAGATCTACCGTCGGCGTAGATGTCGTCCTTCCTTCGAGGGACCGCTAATGCGTTAGAACAACTCTGACATCGGTAACATACATGCATGGTAGTCACTCCATGTTTGTGGAAAACGTATAGCAATTAAGGTATTTTGACGAAGATTAAACTGACCTAGCGTGCCTTCCGATAAAATCGGTAGGATAGGCATCTCTTAGAAAATTGATATGCCAACAAGACATATTATCAGTACTTTAACACCGTCCCTTTTCATTTACTTAACGAGATCTTGTCTACGAATACAACTCGTCTGCGGTGAGAATCGTCTCGTGCACGAATACATTTGATACGAATTCTCTTGAATACGACTCGTCTAGGTATCAGTTTTTTCCGT
>CM034540.1:40260293-40266956 GCA_020002185.1 Paraescarpia echinospica | reverse complement strand
ACCTTGTCACTGATCACAAGCCGTTGGAGGCAATATACAGCCCACGTTCCAGGCCGTGTGCTCGGGTAAAACGGTGGATGCTGCGGCTACAACCGTATGACTTTCGTGTCGTGCACATCCCGGGACCACAGAACATTGCAGATCCCCTGTCACGCCTAGTCAAGGGTGAACGCAGGGACACAGAAAATGAAGCCGATGACTACGTTCGGTTTGTTGCTGTCAGCGCTACTCCAAAAGCGATGTCGACGCGTGAAGTAGAGGAAGCTTCGGGAAAAGACGAGGAGTTGCAAAACGTGAAAGACGCAATTCAAACAGGAAACTTCGATAAATGTCGTGCTTACATGGCCATCGCGAGCGAACTTTGTGTTGTTGGTCAGTTGGTTCTGCACGGTACTCGTATTGTGTTGCCAGTTAAACTGAGGCCAGGCAGCTCTAGCACTTGCACATGAAGGTCACCTGGGTATCGTTGGCACAAAGACGATGCTACGCAGCAAAGTGTGGTGGCCTGCAATGGACCGTGAGGCAGAAAGACACTGTCGGTCATGCTACGGGTGCCAGCTGGTGGCGAGGCCCGACCCGCCGGAACCGCTCAGCCGACCCCATTGCCGGACGGGCCGTGGGTAGACGTCGCGACTGACTTGATGGGACCACTGCCATCCGGTCACTCGCTGCTGGTCGTGGTGGACTATTTCACAAGATACTACGAGGTCGCGGTGTTGAAATCTACGACAGCCGACAAGGTGATCGACAGTCTCGACGAGGCGTTTAGTCGACACGGACTGCCAGTCACAGTCAAATCAGACAACGGACCGCAATTCCGATCGAGCGAGTTTGCAGAATACTGCGCCGAGACCAACATCACACACATGAGAGTGACGGCAAAGTGGGCGCAGGCCAATGGCGAAGTCGAGAGACAGAACGCATCACTGCTTAAACGCATCAGAATCGCGCAGGCGGAGGGAAAAGATTGGAAAAGGGAACTGAGAAAGTACCTAGCGCAGTATCGAAACTTACCACACACGACGACTGGTCGAACCCCGGCTGAGCTACTATACAACCGCAAACTACGAGGGAAGTTGCCTGACCTCGGATCGAATCCTGTGGTGGACCACGACCTACGAGACCGTGACAGCGAGATGAAGGGCAGATCGAGAATACACGCCGACGAGCGACGAGGTGCTCGTTACTCCGAGGTAGAGACGGGTGACAGGGTGCTGGTTCAGCAAGAGAAAACCAACAAACTGAGCACACCTTTCAGCCCGAATCCACTCACCGTAGTCAGCAAAACTGGCAACAGTCTTGTGATCGAGGCTGAGGACGGGGCCCGGTACTCCCGCAACACCAGCCACGTGCGGAAGTTTCTGGAACCCGTGACCGAGAACGTCCACGATGACCGAGCAAGCGTGATGGAAGTTTGAAGATTTCGTATGTGAATAGATGCCCTGCATCATCTCACCGCAGACATTCCTTCAATGCGAACTATGTTATATTTCATTATGAACTCTGTTATGTTACAACAAGAACATGCGCACGTGCGGTCACTGGACACTCACAGAACGTTTAGATTTAGAGTTGCAGTAGTTAGATGTTTTTGTTAGTAGTTAGACGTTAATCTAAGAAAAGGAGGGGTGTCGTGTAGGCGTTTATCATCACGTTTACGGCAGTTGAACCGGAAGTGACCTAGGGGGGTTGGGGAACCGGAGGATAAGGAAAGTGATGAGAATTAAATTTGGAAGTTCAATCTGTGTCCATCTATGAATACAATATCAAGTTAGAGGACGTAACAGACATAGTTTCCAAATTCTCAAAAGTCCTAGCCAAGATTAAAAGAATCCTTGGCCCATGCAAACCCGAAGTCAAATAAATAGCTTATAACATGTTAATCCAGTCAAAACTCGAGTATGCATCACCCATATGGAACCCACACACTGCCACCCAAATTAAGCACCTTCAAAAATGTATACAACACTACGCTGTCAGATTTGTTAAAAAATATCATAGATGCCAAACTAACTCAGCAGACCTAGTAACCACCCTTGGATGGCCAACTCTTGAACGACGACGCATTATTAAACAAGCCATGATATTTTATAACATTTTAAATAACATTATCAAGATCAATCCCCAGCCAGGCCTTCTAACAGAGTCAAGAACCCGTAGCCACTATGTAGCCCCTAGGTGCCGCATTAATGCAGCTGTTTTCTCTTTCTACCCCAAAGCAATCCGTATATGGAATATGACCCCAAATCACTGAAATAGAAAGCCCCCTTGCTTTTCAAACAGTCATCATGAACCTTCCATTCAGCACACCCAATCATCTTAATTGCCTTTAAATAATGTATTAATAATTTATTAATTTAAGCAACCCACAGCGTATGTGCCCGAACACCACAAACTCCTGCGTTAGCTCAAGATTGGGCTGTTTGGAGTACCCGACCTAAGACCTACGTCGAGACGTATTGGACTCGCTGCTACAAAACAGATTAGCCACAATCGCACATGTCGATTGTTTATTGTTGCAAAAACAATCACATCTTTATCAATAGCGCGTCTGACAACCACTGTCCCCGGCGGATTTGTTTAATCACGGAACCTTGTTCTACGGCGCTCGGCGCCACTTAATTTATGGACTCTTTTGACAGATGTGAGTGATACCGAAATTTCCGCCGCATATTCACAGTCTTTTCTTTCTCTTGGCGCTAACCATCATGGCTCAATCCGGTCCGTATCTCGTGCCAGAAGTAGGCAAATCGTACTTCGCTAGGGTAGTGAACCATGTGACCTGCCCCTTCGACCTGTCGTGCCAGGTGTAGCCGATATCAGTTTTCTCTGTTTCCTTGTTGTCGAAGAAGAAGAAAACCATGTTAATTTGTTCCAGAAACTAATTGCACAAGTAATTACATTTATGTTTACATGTAGTGTATTCTAACAATTAAAATGCTTGACTAAAAGTGTTATTAACGCAAGCCACCTTAGTTTCAACGCCTTCTTCAGGCACGGTCGTAGTGGGCGCCTACTCATGGGCTGGACATGGGACTATTATCGGCCCGTGACACCGGTTTGTTATTTACCATTTTCATCACCGTAAATTAATTAATTCTCCCACAGACAGCGTTGGAGGAGAGCTCAGTGGCCCACTTGTGTCTTCACCTGTCAATCCTTTATCGCATTCGGTCAAGATGACATTTACCTTTTTATTGGATGGCAACATTTTTGCGAGACAGTATTTAGTTTCTACGTAATATGAACTAAGGCGCGACGACTCCTGAAAGCGATATGATTATGCTGGGAAAGTATCGTATGTGAATATGTTCTCAAGTGGCGGGCGTCGTGTGCGGTCTGCGGGCTCCTGTTTGATTGTTCCGACATCAGTGATTGTTATCTGTGTCTGTCATCTTATCGGAGAACGTCTTAACGATGCAGTCACAACGGATCGATAACCTGGTTCTTCTTCCTCTGCACCGTACAACCAATACACTTGCTGTTGTGCTTGGACTAGCATTGCAGCGCGTCGAAACAAAGGGGCTAAATGGTCACTGATCAGTTTGGAAAGCCAAGTCGTGAACAGTTTGATATGTCCACTGAGGAGTTAATGAGGATAAGCGAGGTCAAATAGTTGGATTGTTTAAGCTTTCATGCAGTAGTGAACAGTGACTGTGCTGTAACAAGAAAACGGTTTCTAAAGAGTTATTAAAAAAACCTGGTTATTAAATAGTATCTTGCTATAACAAGAAACCAGACATTTAAACAAGTGTTTTGTTATAACAAAAATAAGATATTAACGGGTTTCTTGTAATAAAACAAACTCTTTAATAACTGATTTCTTATTACAACAAGAAAGCCTTTGATACCAGGCTTCTTGTTATAACAAGACACTTGGAACATCTTGTAACAAGAAGAAACTTGTCATCCTAGAAAGAGTATTTTGTGATTTGCAACATGACGCATCTATGTACGTGTCAATAGACGAGTTTCAATGTTTATAAACAAACGTGACATATTTGGATGCGCGCGCATACTGGCGACTGTATATGGCGAGAGGCTTGATAAAAATGGATGGCTCGGCAAATAAAATAAAATTCGCCACAGAAAATGATAATTATCTGGTCAAACTTCGTCTTAATACCGGTGAGCAGCTACCAGATCCATATACGTTACCAGACAATGAGTGGTCGCTGAATTTGGAGCAGTGACCCGCATTAGTGTTCCCCCAAATTCATCTTTACCTCATTAACACAACGAGCATAATTATATACACCTACGAGAACAAGGGAGCGTACAAGAGTTTGGACGCATACGATCATGTTGTATGTGGTCATGTACAGCGAATGAAATATCATTTTATAAATAAGAACTGCAACTACTGCTTCTTGATGGCTGAAGTCCTCCCAAGTCAGCGACAGGAAGAAAAGACAACGATGTACGTACAAGGCCTAAGCATCTGGCGAACATACAGCACAATGCACACGTATGGCGGGGTAAGCAAAGTAACACGATGTATTCTTTCTTGTCCATAATTGTATTAATTAACTAAATGTATTACATCCTAATCAAGCACAGTATTATGCATAGCGACAATAACTTTCAAATATCATGGCTTATGCCAAAGCACTCCCAGGGGAGCAGCTTGTAATACAGTTATTTATTTATTCATCTAGCAATACCAATTATGGAACCCCCTACCTCCACATGATTCAATATAGTTTTAAGCAGAAAGGTCAACAAATTCCTGTTGAATAGAGCCATAGCACTGGAAAATAGCGAATTCTTGCATTATTACAATCTTAGACTTAGTCGTGTTATCCGAATGTTATAATGACCCGATGTTCTATATTTTTAAAGCCAAACTATCTTAGTAATTATGTATTTTCCCTCTAGTCATCCTATGCTTGGCTATATACCTAAAAGGAAATACGCTGCTATGGCTATGGGGTTATCTTAAGGAAATTATGGTGACAATGTCTTTGCCTGAATAAATCAAATCAAATTAAACAAATTGTTTTTAATACAATATTTATTAATACATAGAAAACATATTAATAATTTTTTTTTTAAACTTAACTTTGTGCATCGCGCAATTCCGTGGCAATTTTGTAATGCAATATTAATTTTTTTATGTTCAAGGTTGAAATGGCAGTTCGAAATGGTATCACCTAGCCGGAGGCCTGTATATCAAAAGCATCGGCCTGGAATGACATGTCGAGGATAAATGCCAACCCAGCACCACGGTCCCATATCGACCTTCCTGAGAGACGTGATCATATTTTAATGATGCATATATTGTAAATGTAACATATATTCGTCGGTGTGTTACTTTCTTGTGATTAATTAAAAAAAAATTATACCCGGTATCACACAATTACACCATCAACATTCAACACACTGTCACACCACATAAACACAACACCAACGTATATGTATGTAGAAGATCTTAATACTTGGACTGTCAGGTGGACTTGCAACTGGTCTTAAGTCTATCAGGGCATCGGCTGCTTCGTTCTCCAGTTTTGATGGTCCTACAGGCTGGTCAGTGGGGATGCCCATTTCTGTCAGTTTTAAACGTGTTTGTACAAGTTCATGTCTTTCTATCTTATGGACATCATCAACTCTACTCTTTTTATATGCAAATACCGACGGCACAAAGTCGGGGCTGTTCGAATCCATTGAGCATTTCCCTGAAAAATAGTTAAATTAATCCGAAGCAATGCAAAAACCAACATTGTTTGTACACATAATTAATTATACCGGTCAATGAAAATGTAGGCCAACTAACTATCCGACCTATAATTGATTAAGGGTGGGGGGTGGGAAGGAGGAATAAAGGATGGAGTCAGTTTTCATTTTAATTTTTTTGGGTGTGCCAGTGTGCAATTTTCAAAAAAAATTATCAATAATATTACAGTAACGTATTCATAGTAACGTGTTACTAATGTTAATGGACAAACTGTAGTCACATTCCAGTGCACAGTAGTTTTAGGGTGGGGTGGATTTTAAATTAAAGTATCCCCTAATTAGTCCCGCCCACCTCACACACCCCAATAAATAACGACATCTCCCTTAGGCTTAGGCTTACCTGACACAAAATGTGCAGTGCACAACCTTGCATTAGCCATTGCTGATGAGTTTGTTGATAAAATCGGTTCTCCGTATGGCATTAAGCCATAATTGACGTCTGTTTTTGTGAAAGGGATGTGTGGCTATGGGTATCGATATGTGCTTGAGCGATTCTCATACCCGACAGTACAACACGAAGATGGCATGACGACACAAACGCACACGCAACTGCCTTGTTTATGTTTGTTTCTGCCGCCAGTATGCGCGCGGAGGTGGATTTAATTTATGCGCGCGTCATCAGGAAACCCGTCTATCGTATCGGGCACAGGGATAAGGAAGATCACTGTAACTGATCTGGTCCAGAAATACAATAATATAAAAGAAACATACAGTACTTGCAAACGTATGTGTCTTACGCCTCTAAATAATGCCTCGTGGGTGTGTCGCATCACGCCTCCTGGTGGAACACTTCCGGCATTTAGATATCCGAGTGATCGCCTAATTACAAAGTCAAATGTCACGAGGTAGACCCTGGGGGGAAAGCACAAATTTAACTCGCAGGGGAAAGAAAGGCAGGCAAAGCCAAACAAAGTCTGATGAGGTCAATCA
>CM034540.1:40235293-40255293 GCA_020002185.1 Paraescarpia echinospica | reverse complement strand
TTGATGTCGTGTACTGACGCATTTTTCGAGTGCAGTGCATTGTTCAAAGTAGTGATACAGCCGGCTTCAGGTACACTGTAGCAATGTCTCAGTGCGTCTAGGATCGGGAGTTTGTGCAAGTAAGGAAGATACAAACAGCCTCAGAACCCATTTTCCGGCCAGACGGTCACTGACGGCAATACATCAAGGATTCAATGCTTTATTTTAAGTCTCAACTAAAATGGTAATATCAATAATAATCATTATTAATAATCAGTTATAATTATGTAATATAATACTAATAATAATACATTAGCTGGACGTCATACATGTTATATATGTCGATGTTGTTGTAAAGTAACGTAACCACAATAACACAGACTAGTCAGTTAATAGAACGTTGCCGAGCACTGGACAAAAACCAGAAACAACTAGTAACGAGTTTTGTATACACCATTTCTTTATCGTTATCGTTTTTAGAAATATCAGCACAACAATAACATTTACCACAGGCACTCGACTCGTTGATACGAACAAACAAGTCCACCTTGCACTGCAAACTTTCAAACGTTCTGCAGTTCTCTTATTATCAATTTAAAAAAAATATCACCTCGAACGAGTTCCGGCGAACACGTGACGGCCGTTACGTAAAAGGCCGTCGCGTCGACTACAAAACGCTAATTGCGCTAGTGTCATAAATTCCCCAAATGATATTATAAAATGGCAAGTTTTCGCTGTTAAATTGCTATTTATATGCGTGGAAGCGCGCTGAACAGACCACCATAAAAATAGAATTGTAAAGCCGCATGACAAGGTTATTTAATGACACCAGATGACGCTAATTGTACGAGTTTTTCTCAAATGTCATGGTACAATTATAATATTGATTGATTTAATGCTCAACAGATTAAAATTGTTTTGAAGGAAAAAAAAGACTGATGTTCATTTCCATTTGTGATGCAAAACGATGCGTTTGCACATGTGGTATAATGCAATTTCTCTTAACGTTCTGACTGATGTCATTTTTTACGCAATAATCAAGTGCGCATCCCGGAGAATAGTAAATACGAAAAGCGCGACGTAGATATTGTGAAAATGGATACTGACCCGCATCGCATAATTAATAATAGATGACGAATGAACGCTGGCAGGCTACAACATGTTTAGGAAGGACAAGCGAGAGAGAAGGAGAAGCGGAGTAAAGTAACCTATTAAATAATCTACCCAGGCTATGAAGCAAAGCTGACAAATGGAACATATTGCAAAGAAGTACTTTGGTGCAACGAGGTTCTCAGTAAATCAACAATGTGTGGTTATTGTATCAAACACAGAACAAGTAACTAAATAGGGAAATTCAGCTTGCAGTGACAACATGTCAACAGAACTGATAAAGAAAGGAGAAGTCATGCTTGATGTCCTAACCATAATCTGCAAAAGCAACTGGCAGACAGAAGAGAGTGTCCTGTCGTAAGGACACTCACTGTAATAATAAAAGTACCAAAGGAATGAAGTCTTAAACTATGTCAAAATTACCGCACAATAAGTGTAATCAGCCTGTTAAACAACGTTGTGTTGAGAGTGCTCCCAAACAGACTTGTTCAAGGATGCCGCATGGTTATACTTATAGTTAAGGGTGTAACGATACGTTTAACTGTCGATGCCAGCGATAGTCCATGAGATGATAATGTACCACTCATTACAAATTTAACTACTGATAGTTATCGCAGTCCAAATTACCATGCAGTTCAGAGTGCTATTACTACTGCTAATAGTGTCTGAAGGTGTACGATTTGATCATAATATCTGCACTTTTTGAAATGATGTGTTGTGATGTAACATAGACTTAGGAGTAGAGACAAATAGGTAAGAATGCAATTTAGTGACGTAACTAATTTAGGCCTATCTAATACATGTTTACCAAGATTGGCCATACACTGAGAGATCCACTGGTTGTACACTGTGTTGTTCCTACATCGCCACTCCATCGGCACGACGAGTGTACAGTACACCCACTGGTTCCTCAGGAGATGTCTGAGGAAGTCAACCAGGTGATCACAGCCACCTGTGAGGAGCAGTGTATGCTGGCTGACAAGGTAAACACCGCACTAGCCTCCATTACCCTGATTCTGTAATGAGGCGCCAGTTTCTGTAGGGCAGGTTGTCTTCCTGTCACGTTTTTGTGTGTTGGACAATCTTGCAGGTGTTCCACTGTCATTGGAGTCATTAGAGCTGTGCCACGTGGACACAAGTCGGTTTCTCCAATGTGAAGTTTGGTGTGGGTATGGTACTTGAGCCTGCAGTCATCAGCGCATCATTATCAGAAGAAGAAGATGCAGACAAAAGAACAATTGAAGTGACAGCATCCAATAGTAGACAGAACATAATTTTACAGAGAGCCTGAAGGCGACAAGGAAAAGAACGAGCGCGGTGGAGAATCATTATGAAGAAACCGTCCTCGACTGATGTGCTGCCCCGGCGACAACCTTTGTCAAAGGAGAGATGTAGGTGAAAGACATATTACACTACAATACGTCAGAAGAGGGAGTGACTGTAAATGCAAATGTATTATATATTCAAATACAAGTGTAGCTGCAAATGACATGTTCCTGCATCGCATTGAAATGCAAACGTTCTGGGTCGCATTCAAATGTTTTGTTTTATATTATGGGTATAAATGTAACATTTTCTATTAATGAATACGAATAAGCTATGCAGACGATACAATCATAGACGAGTGAATTTCTTAGGGGTGTCAGACATATGGTTCTGCCCCCCCCCCCATTAAATGTGACAGTCGATGTTTGTTTTTGTGGCGAGCGTCAATGGCGGGTGGAAATAAAAATTTTGTAAGACGATTATTATGTATTTTTTTCGACTGTGAAAGGTGTCTGCAATTGGAGGACCGACATATGGTTTTCTGCCCCCCAGTAATAGACGGCGCGGCGGCGAAATGTTTTTCCAAAGCTTACCCCCCTCCGTTTTCGGATGTTATAATTTCAGCCGAGACAGCGGAGTGAAGTTGGATAAGGTAAATTGACAGCAGCGGCGCGACGTAAAAATAATTTTTTTCAACAGCACTGTCCCCCCGATGGCATGAGTTCACAGCCGAGACAGCGGAGAAGCTGAAGTTACAACGGCGCAGCGGCGAAAAATGTCCAATAGCGCTCTCCCCGTCTTCCGATGTCACAGTCGAGCCAACCGAGACAGCCCCAAGGTGAAGGAAGATGTGAAGATATGCGGCGGCGCTGCGGCAAAAAAATGTCAATGGTGCTGAAGCTCCGGTAGCCCCCCCCCCCAATATGAATTTCGTTCCCGCTCCACTGTATACAATATGAGGCTTACTAAGCAATAATAAACCGTTTTAGCAGGTGCAATATTACACAAGTTTATTACTAAGACAATTACACCTTAATTTTAACTGCATGTGATTGGTCATTAACAAAATCTAAACTGTGTTTGCATGTATTTCAATGGTAATTAAATGCAAATGCACAAAATGTTGCATAGTCGCATTCAAATGTTCAAAATCCAAAGATTTCAAATAATGCATTCAAATGAATCTTGATTGGTTAGCAAGCCAGATGTTCGTCACATATACAGTAGAAAGCATTATAGAGTGTATGTGGGGACGGCGGCCAATGCTTCCTATTTCTTATATAATATATGATTGTTTTTTCGTACTCAACATGTTTGGAAACAATCAGAAATGAGGATGTGTTGTGTGTAGGTAGGGTTATCTTCTCAAAGTTAATTACTTGACTAAATTAAAGTATATAAAACATTAGCTTTCATTATGCATGACTATATTGGAATAATTTATTGAAGAACAAGACGGCAACACAATACTGAACCTTCCAAACGACAAGACTGTAGATCGTATTGAGAGTTCTCTTCCATAAAAACAATTCGAAAATAACAGCAAGACAAATTAAACAAAAGCAAACGAAATGGAGGCTAAATTAGCAACTAACAGATAATAATAACAATAATAAGAGAGCAAGGGGTACAGTACTTGTGGGGGTACAGTACCTGTGGGGGTACAGTCCTTGTGGGGGTACAATACTTGTGGGGTACAGTACTTGTGGGGGTACAGTACATGTGGGGGTACAGTATTTGTGGGAGTACAGTACTTGTGGGGGTACAGTACATGTGGGGGTACAGTACTTGTGGGGGTACAGTACTTGTGGGATACAGTACCTGTGGGCGTAAGTACTTGTGGGGGTACAGTACTTGTGGGGGTACAGTACTTATGGGGGTACAGTACTTGTGGGGGTACAGCACATGTGGGGGTACAGTACTTGTGGTGTACAGTACTTGTGGGGGTACAGTACATGTGGGGGTACAGTACTTGTGGGGTACAGTACTTGCGGGGGTACAGTACTTGTGGGGTACAGTACCTGTGGGCGTACAGTACTTATGGGGTACAATACATATGGGGTACAGTACTTGTCGGGTACAGTATCTGTGGGCGTACAGTACTTGTGGGGGTACAGTACCTGTGGGGGTACAGTACCTGTGGGGGTACAGTACCTGTGTTGGGTGTAAACAGAAAGGTCGAGATAAAGTAAAGAAAAAAAAGTATGTTCTTATACAGCGCAGTATCCAGTCCTCAGGACTGCTCAAAGCGCTTTACCTTTACTCCTTGGCAGACCTATTCAATCAAATACCATCTCGACTTCTCTGGGAAGCACTTAGCCACGCTGCAATTAATGCACGAAGACTATTCGTACACAAATATCCACCAGTGGCTATATCCAGGTACTCATTCGTACAGCTGAGTGAATTGAAGCAATGTAGAGTAAACGAACTTGCCCAAGGGTTGACACCGGCGCACAGGATTTGAACCCGCGTTCTCTCAGTCGAAAGTCCGGAGCTCTTACCGCTGCTCTAATGCGCTCCACTAAGGTAGGTAAGGTAGGACCACTGGAAAAGAATATTGGAAACATAATACCACCTTGTTTAGGTGTGGCAAAGTCCATGAATGTATAGTTTAGCCCACTATCCACTACATAATATGGAAGTTACGGTTTGTTGCAGTTATTGAAATTGAGAGAGATTATTAAGATAATTTGGCATTATTTTTATATACTGAAATCTTAGTAAAGAAAACTAAGAGTTCGAAAAATACTAAATGATACATATGGTTAAGGAAACTGTAGACTAAATTAGTGTATCATTTGCAAAAGTGCTTTATTTTTCACTGAAAGAGGGAATGGTTCCATTAGTAGGAAAGGAGGCAAACATTAAAACTTTATTACGGTCTCAGTGCTCAATCATGAGCAAATATTGACCGTTCTTTAGGTAATAATTTAAAAACGGATGTGAGGTTAACATAATTCGTATACAAATAACTAGAACCATTATTTACATTATATTAATAATTTTGGTAACTCTCTTTATGAAGCAAAACTGACTACATCCATCTCAATATGGGTTCCTGAAAGCTAGGCCAACTATAGTTAATCGTGTACGTTTTTTGAAGAAAATAATGGGTAGATGATGGATCACAGTAGATATAGTCTACTCGGATTTTCAGAAAGCTTTCAGTAAAGTGTCGTTTAAAAGATCGCCACTTAAACTAAAAGCCCACGGTATAGGGCATAGTGTAATGAACAGGATAAAAAACTGTATGACAGATAGAAAACATATCTAGGCCTAGTAAAGAGGAAGAGAAAGAATACGAAGAGTATTAATTGATGAGAGGCTTTCTATTTTGAGTGGGCTCGGAATTCAAAACAAGCCATAGTAACGCATGCAATGCCAGTGTAGCTCTGTGACGTAATGTGATTGTCAATTCAAAATGGACGATGGGGAACGCCAATAAATGTAGAAAATAGTTCATAATTATATATATATAAATTATATATATATATATATATATAATATATATATATATATATATATACATATATATATATATATATATATATACACATATATACATGTATGTATATATATATACATATATATAATTATATATATATATGTATATTAGGCATCGTAACTTTGTCTAGACAATTGTTTTCATAGTGTTTCATTCTGCGGTTCATTTTATTCTCCCTGGATCAAAATTTAATGCAATGGCCAGTCAGCCATTAAACAAGTATCAGTATCAGTGCCAGTGCTGCAACATCAAAGTGTCACATTAAAGTTTCACACAAAAATAAGATTACGCAAGATGAAAACCCACGGCGTGTTGAGGATTACGTAATCAACTCGGTTGACAAATGATTGACAAGCAGAATACAAAGTGTGTGTACAATTGTACCGGACTTGGTTAGGTTGCGTTGTGTCGTTCATTTTGATTTTATAGTGCAAGCGTTGATCGGTAATGACGGGGAGATGTGACTCATGTGACTCATGAACTCTGATGAATAGTTTCGGAACGTGCATTACCCGGCGAACTCTAGAACAATTTTATTTACATCTAATATAAATTGTGGCTATTACTTGATTGGTATCGTTGACAGGTAAAGCCATCCGCACCAGTCTCTCAGCCGCTAAGATATGCATTCGCTTTTATAAAGCCACAACATTGCTCACGAATAGATACACTGGAAAGTGCAAGCGTGTTTTGCGACAGCAGCTACCGTTGCTAATAGTACCAGAGAAACTGGGAGTACATAGTTTGCCCGATTTTGCAAATTATGCAAACTATAATATATAAAAACATGAAGATACGTTTGCGATACTGAGCTGATTGACTGCCTGACTAACTGACTGACGGTGTTTGTGTGTGCGTATGTGTGTGTTCGTGTGTGTGTGTGTGTGTGTGTGTGTGTGTGTGTGTGTGTGTGTGTGTGTGTGTGTGTGTGTGTGTGTGTGTGTGTGTGTGTGTGTGTGTGTGTGAGCATGTGCTAGTCCGCACGTTTGCTGGTGCTCGCTGCGTGTATATGCTCCTATGCATATGCATGCGGGCGTGCATGTTTGCGTGTGTGCTTGCTTGTGTGCGTGCGTGACTGTTGCAAGCGGCGACAAGGATGTGCGGTATGTTGTTCGTTTTGATTATTGTCTTAATCGATGCAGATCCGTAGCCAGCTTTTTCACAACGGGGGAGGTTCACATTTTCCCAAATGCAGACTCCAGGGGGCGCCACACGCTCGTGTGGGGTTACATTTTTCACAATGCAGAGGGCTGTACACGTGGGAGTTCACCCACATAATGCATAGGGTAGGGTTTCTAGATGAAAGGATAATAAAGGTTCGTGGACCGTGTGGTTTCATTTTATATTGAAAAACCACATTAGCATCACCAGCAGGCCATTAGCGAAGCTGTTTCGGGGGGGGGGGGTTGGGGAAGTGGGATTCATATATGTTGTCTGTGGAAATTTGTCACATTTTGCTGCTGATTAAGCGTAATTTATACGCAATTTTATTCATAAAAGCCAACAGTCAATGACATTATATTATTAACACAACTGAATTACTTACTAGAAACACTTCACCACATGTGCAGTTTTGAATATATATATATATATATATATATACACACACACATAATAATATCACAAACGAGACACCGAGGAGTGTGGGTGTGTCGAAGTTTTGTTAGAGTAAACACTTAGTGTTACAATTTGGTGACATAAACAATGTGGTTTTCAGTCAATAATTAATGAATTATATATGTAACTGATCTCCAACGCAAAATTTCCACGATTTATCAACAACATAATTCAGTTAGTAATATAATAAACCTTTATCAAATGCATACCATAAATAGAAGATTAGAAAATATTTCCTCTTGTGGAATTTGAATTAAATTATAGGTATCAAGCAATCAAGTACCGTAACCTCTAGACCACACTAACCGCAGGAAACATTATCTGCATTTAGCAGCTAAAAATGAAGGTAATAATTGAGACTAAAGCTTCTTCACCCTTTCTTGCTAGGATTAGCCGCCCCCTTTCTGAGATCTATAACTATGCAACCAGCAAGATCAGGATTTCGGCAACCACAACTAAGGCAACATAATTAACTGTTTCTCACCAGGACGCGCATTTATAAATAGCTGCCGTTAAACTTTATTTGTTATTGTTCAAATAAAATTTATTTGTGTCAAGCTGGGTGAATTTCTCTACAGGTTTGTCGCTTGTACGAAATACACTCGTTACACGTCTTAACTTGTTGATTGCTGAGAATTGCCCTTTATACTTTGATACTCGGTAGTTAGCTCAATCAGCATACTAAAAACCGCACCCATCATTTGCATTTTAACAGAGTTCTGATGATAAGCCACGAATTAATTTTATATGGCCCAATACACTGTAACTATACTCGTATTTGTTCTTTAACCAGTGTTAAATCATTGTCACCCCTTTCACCTAGTAGCATTTAACATGTTGCTTATGAGAAAAAACCATTGTCATTATGCAGTGAAATGTCGATATCAAGTTGAGTCACTCGCATAAATCCTTTAGAATAACTCTGTGTGTTTTGTCTGCATCAGTCACCTCTGACTGACTACTGTTTGGAGTCATGTACCTTTAGAGTGAAATTGGCTTCTTGTGTATTTCTTATCTCTTTAACATCCGTGTCAATCAGGCAGCCCTGGCATGCTGGGTAATAAGTTTAAACAACATCCAGCAGGTTTTAGGAGGGGGTTCACGCTTTTGAGAAACAGGGACTAATGTCAACATAAACAATTAGGGGTTCACATCTTACTGATTAAATCTGAGGGGGGCTTTCACATTTTGGAGAAATGGGGGTTCACAAAAACGGGGGTTCACGGGGTCATCCCCCTGGCTACGGGCCTGGCCGGTAAAGACGCAGAAACATGAGTGATGGCGGAGTAAACGTTGATGAATGGTTTCGGAACATTTCGTTATTCACAACATTCAGTAGCAATCTTATTTATATTTAATATGAATTATTGCCAGTTCGTATTTAATTCCGCTGTTACTTGATTGATAGCCTGCCTAAACAAACCATATTTCATGCCTGCGGGCTATATTCTAACGCAGAATCAATCCATTAGCAGTGGAATTAAGTCAACATATTTCCCATTTGGCTATATATGTATATACAAATTGCATCTATATATTTTGCAATTCCATATATTTTCTTTGCAGGTCTTTATGTATTTCAAGCTGGTTCCACGTCAAGCGCCAGCACATGGTAACAGATGTATATTGTTGATTAACGCTGTCATCGCCAACAGAGCCAAAAATTGTCATTTATTTTATGTAGGCCTACACGTCGTTTTGTGCTAAGGCTGTGTTTGTGACGTATTCGGGCACTTGTTGCCTTCGTCTGTCTTTGCACTATACTTTCTATTTGCCTGGTCTTGTTCACTTGTTTAATTTATGGGTAGTTAAGTTGCAAACGGTTGAAGTACTTGCTTCCTTTTGTGCAGTAGGAGATTTAGCGCCTAACTCAACGACCTCGTAAAATATGGGAAAACAGATTTGATCGTTCGACGGTTTGTTAGTGTAACTAGGGGCAAAACGCACAAACGGGCAAAAAGGCCAACGTCATTTCCTCGAGCTAGTATTAAAATATCCACTAGATGGCGACGTGAGGTTCCAGACAAATGCATCTGCTGCGCAAATTTACAAATTACGTCGTCAGATAGATTCACGAAGGTGAGTGCGATCACGATATCACTTTGCTGCCTTCACGCTATAAGCTTCCAGAAAGTTCATTTGTTACCAAGGACAACACAGTACAACGTTACATTTACATATGTAGTTTTTTATCCTCCTATTTTCTTATCAGGTGCAAACATCATCACTGGCGTGGGCGATAATACAGCGTAATACAGATACAAATACAGATAAGCGCGTCATCTCTACCAGCACTATGATGGGGCGAAACGCGCATGTAGCCTGCGCGTTTTGCCCCATTGCTGTACACGTTGTTCCAGTGCTGCAGAACATACGTTTTCGCATTAATATTTATATAGTGGGGTAAAACGCACATGGTATGTGCGTTTTGCCCACCCCATGAGGAAAAAAGGTATATTTTGATTTTTCACAAACTTGTTTATATATTTCTCGTTATGCAATATTTATTGAAAATCGAACATAGCAGAACGATAGACAAGGTGAATAGCTATAAGAACATATGATTGTGTTCCGTCTGCTGTTTACCATTGCTATTCACGGACCAACTTGCCTTGAGGTGCGCGTTTTGCCCCTAGTTACACTAATGTAGAATAACTTCGCAGCGGCAAAACTAGTTTACAATTCGGCCAAAAACTTAACCGGGTGGCAAATTAAATAAAACTGAATACTGTTAGGCTTCTGAGGCCGCGTCCCGTCATTTCGAAATCATACCTTGAATCATAGCTTTAATGGGTTTGGGACAGGGACCATACTGGATCATATTATATAGACCCCAATCAGTGGTTAATTTTGATATAACGTTTTGAAGTTGTATATTCGTAGTGCATTGAAACAATTGCTTGGTAGTGTGTTCCATGGCTTAATTATTCGTTGCGAAAAAAACTTGTGGTGTGCATCTAATTGGCTATGGTGTCTTACTGTTGACTTGAGAGGCCCGCCTGGACGAGGGGCTTAGTTTTGTTCGAGTAGTATTTTGGTGTGAATGTCAGTAAATCCATTAATGATCAAGAAAACGTCAACCATATCAGTCCTTTACTCCTTGTAGAGACAGGAGACCACACTTTGGAAGCCTTAGATAATATGAGATTCCAGTGATCATCTTACTGGCCAGCCTCTGCACACTTTCTAATTTGTCGGTGTCTTTCTGGAGATGTGGGCAATAATGCCTGTTGACAGTTTTCAATGATCGATCGGACCAAGGTAATGTACGTTTTCGACATGTAACGGTATAACCAACGGCGACCTAGAATGGTTTGCCTTTAATACCTGTATCAGGTAATCATGTGACGCAGCGTGCAATACATAATCCAGATAGGTGTGAACTCAGCAAAATAGTAAATAAACACTGTTTTCAAACCTCGTCCGGAAAGATGTATACAACTTTAAAAAAAATCAGATTGCTGATATTTCGATAAATTTTTTAATTAATTTGTTTTGTTTTATCTTTTTTTATTTCTAGAATTGGTAAATTGATTGGTGCTTTATAATTGTTTTATATATAATAAAATAGTGACATGTTGTGTGTTTATGTATTAACTTTATATGTGTAACATAATAATTTTGCATATTTGTGAATTGTATATTTTCATCTAAATCTATAATTATAAAAGTGGACATAGGAATTTTACGTTTTTGGTGTTCCATTAAAAAAATATGTTGTGAACGAGATATAGTCATCATCGTGAAATAAAGATTTTAGGGGTCAATATACAGTTAGTTTTCCCACTGGCGACAAGGTTAACGTTTTTTCTTATTATAAGAAAACGTGACCTATCTTAAACTTCTCACCTGTTGTTATCATTATGTCGTTGACATGCTGATAGATTTTTTTTTAAACATTGCATATTTCTAGCTCTCGTAAAATGCCTGTATGTGTGATATCCGTCAATATTTACGAATGCCGGCAAACAGTACTCCGCCAAAGAGTCAAATAGGCACATTGCTGCCAAACATCCTTCCGCTTATTCAAATCATCTAGAAATCCACTATTTTACAGTCAACACCTTCTACAATCACACCTGAAAATATGCCTACTCAAATGCACTTTTGTCAGAACATGTGAATTTTCTAAAAAAATCATTTCTAAAAAGTCCCTGCACTTTTTCGAAACAGGACGTCTAACTATAGCATGACCCTAAATAGACATGGCAATTTTGGAGAACAATGTTGAAACTAAAAAATGTTATAGGCGCCCATATTACAACCACTGTGACGTTTTATTTTGGTAATCCCTCCACGTGTTTGTTTTATGCACATTTCAAAGGTGCCACCAAACTTGGCAAGAAAATCAGCACTTCACTGTTGGACAATTTGTTAAGTCCAATATGTGTTTATAAGAATATTCAATTCCGCCAGTTGCTATTATAAATTCAAATTTATATTGATTTTTTGACCTAGTGCCGTAGTTGCAAAGGTAAATATAAACAAAACGTCACCTTAGAATTCCTCAAAGGGCAGATGTCTCAAGTAGTTTAATTACTTACTATTACACAGCCTAATTAGCAGACATTCAGAAAACAATGCCACTTGCCTGATTGACCAGAAGGTCCAGCCAGTAGATAATATCTGAAAACAGGCTCGGGCTATGGCTAACTCCAGCTAGTCGCTGTCCCCAGACTTCATTAGGGTCAATGACAAGATCTTCACGTGTGTTAATTAGCAGAAGTAAACAAAAAATATTGATGAATCACCCTGCTGCAAAGCCACTGGTTCATTTTTATACATATTTGCAAATTGAGGCTTATCTAGTGGCATACGCACCAAACCCCCCTTATATGACATGTGTTCCGTCGCTGTGATTTGGACTTGCAGACTGATGAGAAGTCTGTAATATCCAACAACGGTTTGTCCCATTCAACTATAGTTTTGCCATACACATATTTTCAGTAATTGTTTCAAGATATTTGAAGTAAAACGCGTCCTCCGTGATTGTGCAGTGACTATAGCGTGCTTCCGTTGTCAGGCTCTCTAGTAAGAGTCTATATACAGTTTGTTTCCCAATGGCGACCATGTTAACGGTTTGTCTGATTATGAGGAGGGAAAGAGAGAAGGAGGGAGAGGGTGAGGGAGGGAGGGAAAGTGGGAAGGCAGGAGAGAGGGGGTTAAGCGGGGTGGAGGGCGGGGGAAGGGAGGGGAGGCGGGAGAGATAGAGGGAGTGAATGGAGGAAGGACAGAGGGACGGAGGGAAGAATGGTTAAAACTATTCCGTTGAGTAATAAGAGTTGGTCGCGCGGTATATGCCGCATGAGACAATTTTCCATCGAGTATGTACCGACCCAACGGCAGGTGTGTGTATACACGGCAGATAGACGTAGAATTTGTGGGCCAACACCTTTGGTGATGTGTATTCTGTCATCCACCGCTAGGTCCGACCATGAGCTGCATACTGACATACAACGTATACAAGTTATCGAAGAACGTACACAAACGCATCATGCTAGCGACGAAGGAGGAGACACGTATATTAACGAATCAAGTCCCGTATTCGCAACTACTTATACAGTAATTTGCAAACAGTATTAGAATGCGACTGTTACAGCGGATTTATAGCGAGAAGCCCGATATAAATCAAGCAAAACCTGCTCCCGTTATGAGCCACGAGTGCCGCGAGTACATCTGAAGGCCTGGCGGGATCGCGTAGATCACGACACCATTAATAGACAACACTACACATGAGCAGCCGAGCGTCGCAGCTGGGGGATGGATCACGTTGGAAGTGCGAAACAGAGCACGTGTCTGTGCTTAACAAGACTGAGAGAGCAAACAGAAAACAGACGTCGAAATTACCGATGAACTACCATGCGTGTCCATGTTGCAATCCACATGCGCGCTCACTGAGTGTGTTGCCAACGATAAGCGAGGGGGGCTGGGTGACATGATGGCAGCTGCTTGGTTAATGCTTTTGTCGCAGACGCATGGTTGTTATTTTCGTTGTTGTTGCAGCAACAATTTGTTGTTGTTGTTGTTGTTGTCGCAACTTGAGTGTTGCTGTCATTGTTGTTGCCGTAGGTAGATTTATTTATTTATTTGTTTAATCTAAAATATTAGTGTGAATTGTTTAACTTACGTTATGTAAGTGTGTGCGTGGCAGTGTATATATGCTTACGGAGCCTACTGAAAATCTAGCTCTAAACGTGACGTGGTCATTGTAATGAAATATAGCTTTTACTACAAGTAGAACATCTCACACTTGTTTTTGGAGGTCAACAACACATACATACCACTTCTGAGAAGCCACGTCCCATCATTTTTAGAACGAAAGTCCCACCTCCCAATTCCAGCTACATCCCTCATTTCACTCAATCAACAACACGCGTGGCCATAGTGAACGATTTATTCGGGTGCCGGCCAGGACACAGGTTTACGCCAACAAAACTATAAAGAACTGGAACGATCTATCCGAAACAGTCTGCAGCCACAGTGGACACGTTAAAAACAAGACTTTGCAGACACATCCAAAATTCCTTCAGTGCTATTGCACACCCCCCACATTGGCGTAATGACCTTAGCGTTTTTGTCAATTAATATATAGACATACACATAGATACCTCCTCAGCCCACCTTAACGGGTAATTAGTAACCATTTGAACATACCTCCTTCTCTTTGCATCCACTCTGTGGACACTGACTCCCGTAAACGTGAAGATTTCTCTGAAGGTCCACTCCGCCAATTAAACGCCTAATTAGACGCTGATCACGGGGAGGTATTATTTATTAGTTGCTTCTGCATCAGCAATTCATTAGTCGTAAATACTGTCTACATTTGTGGCCTCGCAAACACAACAATTACTGCACATGCTGCCGCCAAATGTGAGGTCGTAATTAATTGTATATAATTAATAGACTTGTCTAATTGTAAGTTGATGTTGGCGTTATTGTTAATAGGCCTACAGTAGCCGGTATTAAACGGGACATCATAAAATATTATAAATTATATTCAACTTGATTCTATTATAACTAAAAGCAATTGGAACTGTAATTATGAATAAACGGCTGGAGGCGTAATTTATTGTTATAAATGGTGGGATGTAAACGAAATGGACTAAGTTAATTAAAACTTGAGTTTGGGTGAGTTCATATAGCGTTATCGTCCTGAAAAACAATAAAAGAGCAAAGATGGATGGCATCATTACGGGTCTTCAGTTGTTTTTAAAAACACAATGCGTTAGTTTCGAATGTAGCTAATGGCGTATCTAGGATTTCGGAAGAGTGGATCTGTGACGGCGAGGGGTCAACTCGGCCTAGGCATTTAGTCAAGTAAGTCAAGTGTACCACTGTGTGCCGGAGATGAGGAACATTGGATATTTGGAACGGTTTCACCAACTTACGTAAGCACATACGTCCGTACACACGTATGTACTTATGTACGTAGGTAGGCATACGGACTTACGGATAGGGATGGACGGACTAGCGGGTTACTGCGGCCGAAGTCCTTGGACATAATGCAAACGGACCGGTTCTGGGCAAACATTGCATCAGTCAAATGGGAAATGCCGAATGAACGAGAGTGGATCGGTAGACGCGACTGTTGTCTTTGGAGTCAGTGCGTTACGATGACCGCCTTCAACGATCGCCCCCGTCACTTCTATTAGCAACTATAAACGCCGTCAGTTCCAATAAGAACGATAAACACAGCCGCCACCCGTCACATGGCTTTTACTGTAAATTATTTTCTCCCGCCTACTGATCTATTCAAGCGCTAAGCAATGCCTAAACGATTTGATTTTGGCGTCAGTGTTCTTTCGTTTGGCTTTTCCAATTGATTTACTGATTTCTCGCTAAGCGTCGGTTCTCTATGCAAACGTGCGTTCATTTTGCATTATGTTGTTGATTGCCGTGGTAAGTGCGAGGGCCGATTATATTGCTGGCGGAAATGGCCGAATGTGTCTAAACGAGAGAGAATGCACGGTTTGTGCGGGACGATGATGGATCACTTCTACTAGTCACACGGGATAGGGCACATTAAGTTTTGTTTGAGATACGTTTATGCAGAGTACGCGAATTCAAACCACCAGAGTGTTGCATCTGATCAAATGAGGCGCATTTAGCTTCCGTTGAAACACATTTATGCAAAGTACACGAATACAACCAACCGGAACGTAGAATTTGATCGAATAATGCAGATTCGCGTTTATTTTAAACGTATTATAAAACAAATCGGCATGAATAGAACCAACTGGAAAGTCGCATTTAGCTAGTGACATTTTAAAACACCCGAATACTTCTACTGTATATAATCTAACCGCGCAATATGTTATCCTAGTTTACGTTCGTAGTTTTGCATACGTTTAGTCCAAATGGCCGTGAGGCATGTGACGGAGTGGAGGCTTAATGGACGTTGTTTTGCGTGTTGTTTTAAGGTTTTTACCCAGGGTTTGAGTCGTGGGATGGACCATGTTTTTGCAAGAACGTAGGTAGATCAATGATCCTTCAGTCCGCGTATTTCATATCAAATCGCCTCCATGCCAATTCGATTTTTTCGCTCTTCTCATTTCAAATTCAATTTGCAAAATGTCAAAACTATCTGGTATCCACAACAACATGCTAGCTCGTTCGTGTAACCTTTTCGTGTAGTTAAGTTGAGAACACGGAACAAAATAACGTTATTTAGTGTTGGACCAAGCATAAATACAAGTGACTCTCACATTTGGATTCACGTGAAAAGGCGATCCGAATTTGCACGTATTTCTGTGTTGACATTTTTGACATTCCTTGCTCTCCCAAAAGTTCCGCCATGTTCTCTGATTTAAAGGGTAATTGTCGGCCTGGCAAATGACTCTAGAAAATTACCAGATGTACCTACCAACGTAATTACTTTTGAACATTATAGACAAAAAAGCATTTTTATTAAACCGAGTGTGGATGTTACTTGACATAGTCTGATACTACATAGTATGATACTATATACCACATAGTCTGATAATACACACAGACTGCGATCAATTAATGACATCAGGTCGCAGAGAAAGCTGGCAGAAGACCGCACGGGATGGCAAAAACTTTGGGGGACTGATTGTCCTCTGAAGCAGTGAAGAATGCATCTCAACAGCAAACTACAGACTTCAACTAGCACTCATAGAGATAGAAGCATTTGGGGGACTTCCGGTGGTGAATTGATTTGAATTTGGTGCAGCAAACTTGCGAAAATATAAGGATATTTGATCAAGATAAGTGATATTATTGAGCGTATAGGATACATAACGTAATTATAGATATATATTAAGCAATATTTTTTGTTAAAAGTTAGCTAGAGGGAGTAATCTAGGGTAGATTAAAAGTAGGCGATTTGCGAGCGATAATTGGGGACGTTAATGTAATCGGAACGTTGTTTACAAAGTAGGTCACTGGCGAAGTTAGCGTACCGTGAACGACAATAGAATAGCGTTATTTGAGATAATCGGTGTAGTTAGATGAGTAATTAAAACCTGAAATAGCAATCTTTTAAAGTGTATAATAGTACACAGGAAACAGTCTTTGTAAAGACTACCTTGTATCTAAGCCTAACTTGAATACATTGTCATCGACATCGTAACTAGGTAAGGCACGGTGTGTCACTGTGTGTTAACAAATATAACTAACTATAACCTAAACAATCTGGTGTAAATTGTACACAGAAAAGTCTTTTCAAAGACTACATAAAACTACTTTGAACATAAATAAATTCTGATATGGCACCTTGCAAGCGGCAACTCAGGGCAAAACGACACCTAGTTTGCAACGACTGCCAGAGCTGGGTGGATTTTGCGTTGTCTGGCTGTCCAAAATCATGGGCAGAGACCAAAGATGACGGATTCACCTTTCGGTGTATGGGGTGTTTGAGGGTGGAATGTCTGATGAAGGAGGTGTGTAAGTTGACGGATATAGTGAAGGAGATGGAGGCGAGACTCAACATAGAAATAGATGGAGCAGAGAGGGATGACGCGGAGAGAGTTGAGAATTCTACAACACAGAAGGAGCAGAGTTGTGACACGGAGACTGAAGAAAGGAGACTGAGAGGAAGGAAGGTGACCGGTGTGAAGGAACAAGACATTGAGAAAACAGAGGGACGGAGGAAAAGTGTTCGGCAGAGGAAGAGAAAACGGGCCAGTGGGGATAGATCAGCAGGTAGTCAGACTGTAGAGAACGAGGAGAGACACGACAGCGATACAGGTGGTGAAGAGGTAGATACCACAGAGGCAGTTGGTAAGACTGTGAGACAGAAGACTGATGGAAGAAGACAGAGTGTTCAGCAAAAAACAGAAAACATGACAGGCGTGAAGGTGACAGGGGAGAAAGTGACCGTAGTGAAGGAGGTAGCCGGGGAAAAGGGACGGGAGAGGAGAGAAGAAAATGTGATGGGAGGAAAGAAGAAGGGACGAAAGGAAGTGAGAGTAAATGTGCTAGAAGAGAAGATGACAGGAGGAAAGGGGATAAGAGAAAACGCGACAGGAAAGAAGGGAATGGAAGAGAATGTGACAGGAGAGAAGATGGCAAGAGGAAAAGACAACAACCAGACATATGCAAACCGGAGGAGCTACTCCGAGGCAGTGATTGAGGGGGCAAGGAGAAAAGAGAGAGTGTTTATGGGCGATTCAATTCTGAGAAAAACAGACAAGACTATATGCGAGGGGAAGGACGTTGTTGTATGTCTACCGGGGGCTAGGATAGAGCATGTGACCGAAAGGGTAGAGAAGGTATTGGGGCATGGCAAGGGAGGGTCTATACTAGTACACGTTGGGACAAACAATGCAGACAAGGAGGGAACAACTGGTATAGTTCAGAAGTACAGACATCTAGTGAGGAAGCTAAAGAAGACAAGAGTGGAACAGGTTATTCTCTCAGGAATTTTGCCAGTAATGGGAGGAAGGGGGGCAAGATACAGAAACTGTAAGAGGATGGCGATCAACGCACTAGTTGAGCAGATGTGTGAGGAAGAGGGCGTGGGATTCATAGATTTATGGGGGTACTTTGTTGGGAGAGAAGATATGTACATGAGAGATGGCCTCCATCTAAGTGGAAAGGGGGCAGCAGTATTCTCAGAGAATCTGCTGCGATCTGTTGACAGTGGGACAGGTTGCATCTATTTAAACTAAATTCGCAGGGGGACTCGCAGAGAAGCCTGAAACTGGAGGCATAGATAAAGGCAGCAAAAATAATTCAGCAAAGAACAGTCTGGAAAACTGTTCTGAAGCTGGGTATAAATGTGTTTGTTTAAATGCAAGGAGTATAGTAAACAAAAGAAATGAACTAAACATTATGGTAGAAGATATTGACCCTCACATAATAGGTATAACCGAATCATGGGCAACCACCGATATATCGGATGCCGAATTGGGACTGACAGGATATGTAATGTTTAGGAAAGATAGAATAGGAAGAAGGGGAGGTGGAGTTATTTTATATATTAAAGAATCTATCCAGGCTTATGAAATAAAATTAGACAGAGAAGCAGATTGCGAAGAAGCTGTTTGGTGTAACATAGTTACAGGAAACTCAACGTTAATGGTTGGATTAGTTTATCGAAGTCCAAACATAAGCATAGAAGAGAATGAAAAATACAAAACGCTATAAGGGAAGTGAGCAAACGGGACTGTGTTATTATGGGGGATTTTAACCATGGGCATATAAAATGGAAATCTCTACAGAGTATGGGTAGTGAGGACCACAAGTTTTTAGTTTTAGTACAAAATAGTTTCCTTTCTCAACATGTGCTAGAACCAACCAGGGGAGAGAATGTGTTAGACTTAGTTTTGTCCTCACAGAATGAATTAGTTGACAATGTTAAATTATGTGAGCCTCTTGGAAGTAGTGATCACAACCAGATACATTTTACCATTAAAGTAAAATCAGAAAGAAATAATAAAAAGCAGTTGAGGAGAAATTTCCACAAAGGAAGATATAAGGAAATGAGGAAATATTTAGCAAAGATAGACTGGAATAATACACTGAAGAATAAGACAGCAACAGAATGCTGGAATATCTTAAAGAATGAAATAGAGTGCATCGCAGATAAATTTGTTCCCTTCAAAAAACAAGGGAAACGGACCAGAAAGAAATACTTATCGAAAGAAGCCATTAGAAAAATTAAGTATAAACAAATGATGTGGAAGTCTTATAGACGTACTGGCAATGACGAAGACTACAACCTTTATAAAGAAGCACTAAACCAAGCTACAGCTGAAATTAGAAATTCAAAGAGAAGCTATGAACATAAATTAGCTTGTAATATAAAACATGACAGCAAGAGCTTTTATGCGTATGTTCGAAGCAAACAGAAAGTTCAGGATAAGGTCGGTCCTCTAGAAGATAGCGCTGGAAATATAATATCAGAAGGATTCTTAATGGCTGAAGACCTAAATGAGTATTTTAGTTCAGTGTTTACCAGAGAAGACACTAGTTCACTGCCAGTACCAGAGGCTAAGTTCAAGGGGGCAGAATAAGAATATTTAAGACAGTTAATTGTAACCCCAGAAATGGTAGC
>CM034540.1:40141460-40234293 GCA_020002185.1 Paraescarpia echinospica | reverse complement strand
AATGCATTAAGTAAAACAGATGCACATTCTTTATAAGTAACTATCGACACAGATCCTGGCTCGAGCCTTGTTTGGGCACGTACTGACGGTAATTAAAATTACATTTAGAAATATATCATATACCAATATATGTGTAGAGCAGTGACAGTGTTTAGAGCACCATGTAGAGGCAATGGGGACCCGGGTTCGAATTATGTGCTGTCGATTCTGTATGTATGAATGAGTACGTGGTTATAGACAGTGGTGGATATTTGTATACGAATAGTCTTCGCTCAGTTGAAGCGTGGTTGAATGCTTCTCAAAAACGTCGAGATGATGTTCGATCGAACAGGTCTGCCAGAGAGTAAAGTGGAAATCGTTCTGAGCACTCCTGAGATCTGGATAATGAATTATAGAAGAACTTATATTTTATTAATCTTGTTTGTGCAGACCATTTTATATTTTCATCGGGATACACATTGTAATGTCACGAATCTGGAATCGTGTGATGACGCATGTAACATTGTGCTGCAGTTCGAAGCACGTGACACAATTATTCAGTTAGGTTACGTCATCCTGCAGACTTATTGACATATTGACGACATTTTTTGGTAGCTGTTGAATAGAGACTCAATCACTTCAACATCTGGCCATGCATATCAATTTATAGCATATAATAGAAATGGAGCAAACTAGCACTACCTAGATAAAAGGAAACCAGATACTTACCGAAATGGCAATAAACGAAGACGAAGATGATATTATTTGGCCAGCTGTCTTTTTTCACCGACTGCCCTCACCATGATTATATTTAAATGTCAGCTCACTGATTGGTATGCAACAATTGTAGATGGCGATTAAACAGGAACAACAGGTTGATTTTTAGATATAACTCAGCCACACTTTTCCCCTCTCTATATATTTCAATTAAAAAATGATTCTGTATTTTACCCCCAATTCTGTATTTACCCCCCCCCGTTCCAAAGCTCGAGAACTATTTAAGCTAAATGACTGAATCATTAATATAAACCAAATAATTGTTATACTATGATGCACTGTTTGTAAATATTTTTTATTTTTGTGGTAATTATTTATTCGTCACAAAAATTAAAATATGGTAATTATGTATAACGATGTTTCTAAATTGTATTTATCCAGACATATCACAATTTGTTTTCACATATATAATTACAATATATCACCGTACAATATATATATATATATATATACAATTAATAAATTATATATCCATTACGTTATATTTGTTTGGATATATACAATTTAGAAACATCTTATATAATTCCCCTATTTTCGTTTTTTGGCGAACAAATAATTACTACCAATTTCTTTTTACAAACAGTGCATCATAGTATAAACATTATTTGGTTTATATTATTTCGTGAAAACATAAACAAAAAAGTGTAAAGAAAATCAATGGTTTGGTGTCAGGATTGAACCGGCGTCGCCCGATTATAAAATAAATGACAAAAAACTAACGCGTTTACCAACTGTGCTAGCGGCACCGACAGAAATTCATTGACTGATTTAAGTTGTTATATAATAAATTGTACAACTCCTCCTTCATACATCGATATTCTAGTGATATTATGAGATTATACACGTTACTTTCTGTAGCTGGATACAATATATGTTTGCTATGTATGTTTATTGGTGTAGATTATCTCCCGTTGGTTGCATTCGATATAATTATTCTGAAAGCTCGGCGATACCTAGTCGACTTGGAGGCCCATTCGCATCCATTCGCATTCATTTTGGATTCAAATGATTTAACAAGATTTAACAAGATTGCCATCCAGAGAATTAACTCTAGATGGCAGGTGGACAAGGAAGCCCTTTGGCTTATCTAGAGTCCAACCCTTTTATCCACATATATCCAGCCCTTCTGAGGTATGTGTCGATTTTATTTTTAAACATATTCACACTACTAGCACCCACACAATCATCAGATAATCTGTTCCATTCATTCACAGTCCTTTGTGAAAATGAGAACTTTCTCACATCTAATCTACACTGCTCCTTTACTAATGTAACTTCATGTCCTCTAGTCTTTCTATCTTTCTTAACTGAAAAAAACATTTCTATCAATATTTTCACAACCATTCAATATTTTAAATACTTCTATCTGATCTCCTCTCAATCTCCTGGTCTCTAGTGTTGTTAAACCACATTCTTTTAGGTGTTTTTCATAACTAAGATCCCTCAGTTTTGGTATCATTTTAGTCACTCTCCTCTGTACTCTTTCTAGCATATCTATGTCCTTCTTGCGATATGGCCTCCATGCTTGTATACAATATTCTAAATGAGGCCTAACTATTGTTTTGTACAGCGGTATTATTAGTTCTTTTTCTTTATATGCTATATTTCGCCTAATCAATCCAAGGATTTGATTTCCCTTTGAAGCTGCAATTCCACACTGCTCTGAAACCTTCATGTCAGCACTAATTGTCAGCCCTAAGTCTTTTTCTTTTACAGTAGTACTTAGTACAGTTCCCCCCATTGTATATTCTACATATTCGTTCCCATGTCCTGTGTGGAGGCATTTACATTTCCCAAAATTGAACAACATTTGCCACTTTTCAGACCATTTGATCAACCTGTCAAGATCATCTTGTAAATGCTGTCTATCACCATCACTTTCAATCCTTCTAAACACTTTTGTATCATCTGCAAATTTCAACACCTTGCTAGCTATATCATCGTCCAAATCGTTTATATATATATTAAGAATAATATAGGTCCCAGTACTGATCCCTGTGGAACCCCACTCAAAACTGATTTCCAGTTTGAAGCCTCCCCATCAACAACTACCCGTTGTCTTCTGTCAATCAGCCATTTTTCTATCCAGTTAATTATACCATTTCCTATGCCATGGGCTTTTAGTTTAAGCAGTAATCTCTGATGTGGCACTTTGTCGAAAGCTTTTTGAAAATCTAAGTAGATGATATCTACTGGTGATCCATCATCTACCCACTTAGTGATATCTTCCAAAAAACATAACATATTTGTTAAGCATGACCTCGCTTTTAGAAACCCATGTTGAGATGGGTTTATCAAGTTATGTTTAATAAGAAAATCCACCATGTGATCTTTAATTAGTCTTTCTAATAATTTACAAATCACTGATGTTAAACTCACTGGTCTATAGTTCTCTGACTTGTTTCTCGAACCTTTTTTAAATAACGGTATAATGTTTGCTTCTTTCCATTCTAAAGGAACCACTCCCTCTTCTAATGACAAGTTGAAAACTGTTGCAAGCGGTATGCTAATTTGTTCTACAATTTCCACTAGTAGTTTGGGTGGAATACCATCCACTCCAGGTGATTTATTTTCCTTCATAGCCCTAATTTTCTTAGCTACCATTTCTGGGGTTACAATTAACTGTCTTAAATAGTCTGATTCTGCCCCCTTGAACTTAGCCTCTGGTACTGGCAGTGAACTAGTGTCTTCTCTGGTAAACACTGAACTAAAATACTCATTTAGGTCTTCAGCCATTAAGAATCCTTCTGATATTATATTTCCAGCACTATCTTCTAGAGGACCGACCTTATCCTGAACTTTCTGTTTGCTTCGAACATACGCATAAAAACTCTTGCTGTCATGTTTTATATTACAAGCTAATTTATGTTCATAGCTTCTCTTTGAATTTCTAATTTCAGCTGTAGCTTGGTTTAGTGCTTCTTTATAAATGTTGTAGTCTTCGTCATTGCCAGTACGTCTATATGACTTCCACATCATTTGTTTATACTTAATTTTTCTAATGGCTTCTTTCGATAAGTATTTCTTTCTGGTCCGTTTCCCTTGTTTTTTGAAGGGAACAAATTTATCTACGATGCACTCTATTTCATTCTTTAAGATATTCCAGCATTCTGTTGCTGTCTTATTCTTCAGTGTATTATTCCAGTCTATCTTTGCTAAATATTTCCTGGAACCGTAAGGTAACTGCTTGTTCCTCTATGATGACAAATGTTTGCATTACATCGGAATATCGCACAATAACTAATTTTGACGCTCGTTTCGACCCGAAAGCTATCCTTGTAAACATGCATGGAAAGGGTCGGCCTGATGCTAGTATGGGTCATATGTGACGTCACAACTCGGCATCAAAAAAACGCGCCAAAAATATGCATATTCGAAAATGTCCGGCTGCACAGCATAAATGTGGAATTTCTAATTCATTTTTATTTTTATTTTTTGTCTTGGTGGACATGGAAATAGATAGCAGGATGTAATATAATATGAATTCAAGCAATATATATTTGTATTCCATTTAACAACATCAGTATTGTCCACACCAAGAGACTTATTTTTATTTGCAATTTACTAAATAACTATAATTCAATCACAGGTATTTATAACTAGATTCATAAATAATTATTTAACATAACAGTGAAATAAAAATTTAAAAAATGCTCACAAATCCGTACACGTGATATAGATGCAGCTCGGCCGTTCTATATGTGACGGGGCCAATTTGTACAACAACAAGTCGGCTCCAATCTTTTCGATCAAGTTCTTTATTTGTGGTCTTACTTCCGGATACAAAAAGAAACATAAACAAAGTAAACAGTTTGTCAATACAGTACTAACAATACAAATATACGTAAGTAGATATATTAATGATTATGATGCGTGGACACATGTCACACAGCACGCACGCGCAATATAATGAATCCAGTATAATGTAAATTAACCTAAAGATTTATAATTGTTGTACAAGTTATACTAGGAATGCAAATGTATGTAAATCAACAATGCAAGTATACGCGTCTAACAGATGCAATAATTACATAATCTACCATGACTGTAATGGCAATGCTCACCCCAACACTGCTCTGGAGGCTCATTAATGAATCTCACATCATTCATTGAGGCCTGGCTCCCTCCTGCAATGGCATGGTGCAACATGTCATTTATAGCAGAACACAGATAATTATTTAAACAAGTATTTCAATTCCATATTCCTATACTACTTTGTGTTATCATATTCTGTTCCAATTTACTACAGAGTATACCTATTCTATGACTTGTTAAATGACTGAACCAAACACTTGGCCAGTGTTTACCATCTAGCTACACTATCCAGGGTGGCTCCCAACTTGTTTTCAAGTGTTAGTCTCTAGGGAATATGCTCCACATCCTACCCAGCCAATGATTAATCATGAGGACATTAGTGGCCACTGGGCAGTTTCTGATACTGACTGCATAGCTTCATAGAAGACATTTTGTTGCTAAATGCATAATATGGCCGTATATTAACCTAATAGCACGTAGATTAAGCATCATAATACAAAACACAGTACCTGATTAAACATGATTAAAACTGTATATTCTGCAAGTTATATCACTAGCAGGATGTAAGTATTCTAAAACTCATTAAGACCACTACTGTTTATAACCAGCCAGTGGGGGTCAACCACAGCATCCTGGGGTGTCCACTCAAAGCAATTTTCCATACAGTGAAAACCCTTATAACTAAATAATTGCTTTAAAACATCCATGCAATTTTAGTTCTAATGATGGACAATCTTTCACTTCATGATGTGGTATAATTAGAAAAGGGAAATAATACCTTAAAAGTATTATTGAACAAGTTGACACTCACCAAAAATAAATGTCTCCTCCTTGTTGTGTAAAACCTGAGCCAGCCTAGCCCACAGCTGCTGTACCAATGCTTGGTGAAAATACACATGTGACCAGTATCTCTGGAGTTTATCTCATACCATTCAAGCAACTGGTTACTCATAGTAATTAATTACCTAAATATAATTATAATCAACACCTTAGCAATTAAATCATGAAAATGTAGTTTCACAAAATAAAGAATGTAACAATATCCGTCATCTACTTAGCATATGGTGCTGCCATATTGTGGCTGGTAGCGACATTAGAATGAAAATTAATATGTATTCCATCTCTTAACTAGCATGTTACAACATAACTATGAACATGTGTAGGTGTCCAAACTGATACCTTACATATATTAACTCATCTAACATTCAGATGGTTTCCTAGGTGACTCAGATTCTCATAATTCAGTTAAAAAATAAATCATACTAAATATGTTTGGTTTTACAATGGAGGTGTGCAATTTTTTAAGCCTCAATTCCAGATAATAGTCTTGGAGATATAGTCAATTGAAAACAGGGCGTCCTGTCAGATTTTCACACCCATTAAGAACATTTTATGTTTTTAGCCATGTTTGGAACCACGATCTTTCCATACACTGGTAGGTGAACATAGTTGTTTTGTGCAAATCAGCAAAAGTTAATGAGCGTTGTTTCATCAGTGCACCATGAAACATTAAAGCTTCTTCAACCAGTCTTTACTTCACGGTGGTGATAACGTGTAATTTTTCTCAGTCTTCAGCAGTTACGATTATTAGCCACGCCACTTGAGGAATAGTCTTTAGTTACCGAACAATAAAAGGTATTAAAGATATGTCGTTACTCTGTAATTTAATCCATGGCTGTATGGAGTCAGCGACGACTGTAACATATACACTGCCTGTTCGGTATTTATCCCACAATTGACAGAAACGCATCTCAGTCCGCGAGGAGCAATAACCAGTTGGTTAAAGACCACCATTCCGAGTCCATGACAGGTTACATATTTACATCGATTGGTTAGTATTCTGTCGCTAGACCACCGCACCCCACCTGTAAGTCAGTTTTCTATATTCTTCTTCAGTTCATATGAACACTGAAATTATTGTAAACCTTGTGGCAAGCTTCTTCAAGTCATCAGCGCCACGCTTCATCCGGGATGGAAAGAGCGGGTGAACATGGTATCTTTCTAATTATATTCAACATTGAAGAGAGACGCACTAAACTATTGTGATATTCGTGATCGTTCTGACCATGTGACACAAAACGTGTAGTGGCTTCATCGTCATTTGTAAGGCCGATGACGTCATTTTGCACCTTCTATAACCTACCCTTCCCTTCAGTTGGCTGATCTGTTGGAACTTGGTTGAAGCACCTTTTGGTTTTTCACAACAACGTTGAACATAGCATAAACCCATAGTATTGTCTTCTCATGGAGTTTCATGTCTGCAAGATGGACTGGTTTCCATCAGGCATAGTTTGTGTACTAATGACATTGTGTTAGTCATGGCAACATGGCAACGATGGCTTCTAGTTGCAATCCCTTTAAGCCCTGGTGATGTTTAACATGATCTTTATAATGTTCACGTATGACGATCACATACTGACGTTTGGATTGCCAGACTGTTTCCTGCTAAACTCCTTTGTACGATAGTGAACATTCTCGTCCCTCAAAATATATGACACCTTAGTACAGTCGGAAAGTATGCCCCCCGTGCAACCAGTGGATTTCTAAATGAAACTTACTTTTTTTGCAACCCTGAAGGTGTCTAGTAAACAGATTTGGATGTTCACATTTCGAAATAATGTCCGAAGGGGTCCGTTTGGAGATCAGCATTTGGGGGACTTCCGGTGGTGAATTGATTTGAATTTGGTGCAGCAAACTTGCGAAAATATAAGGATATTTGATCAAGATAAGTGATATTATTGAGCGTATAGGATACATAACGTAATTATAGATATATATTAAGCAATATTTTTTGTTAAAAGTTAGCTAGAGGGAGTAATCTAGGGTAGATTAAAAGTAGGCGATTTGCGAGCGATAATTGGGGACGTTAATGTAATCGGAACGTTGTTTACAAAGTAGGTCACTGGCGAAGTTAGCGTACCGTGAACGACAATAGAATAGCGTTATTTGAGATAATCGGTGTAGTTAGATGAGTAATTAAAACCTGAAATAGCAATCTTTTAAAGTGTATACTAGTACACAGGAAACAGTCTTTGTAAAGACTACCTTGTATCTAAGCCTAACTTGAATACATTGTCATCGACATCGTAACTAGGTAAGGCACGGTGTGTCACTGTGTGTTAACAAATATAACTAACTATAACCTAAACAATCTGGTGTAAATTGTACACAGAAAAGTCTTTTCAAAGACTACATAAAACTACTTTGAACATAAATAAATTCTGATATGGCACCTTGCAAGCGGCAACTCAGGGCAAAACGACACCTAGTTTGCAACGACTGCCAGAGCTGGGTGGATTTTGCGTTGTCTGGCTGTCCAAAATCATGGGCAGAGACCAAAGATGACGGATTCACCTTTCGGTGTATGGGGTGTTTGAGGGTGGAATGTCTGATGAAGGAGGTGTGTAAGTTGACGGATATAGTGAAGGAGATGGAGGCGAGACTCAACATAGAAATAGATGGAGCAGAGAGGGATGACGCGGAGAGAGTTGAGAATTCTACAACACAGAAGGAGCAGAGTTGTGACACGGAGACTGAAGAAAGGAGACTGAGAGGAAGGAAGGTGACCGGTGTGAAGGAACAAGACATTGAGAAAACAGAGGGACGGAGGAAAAGTGTTCGGCAGAGGAAGAGAAAACGGGCCAGTGGGGATAGATCAGCAGGTAGTCAGACTGTAGAGAACGAGGAGAGACACGACAGCGATACAGGTGGTGAAGAGGTAGATACCACAGAGGCAGTTGGTATGACTGTGAGACAGAAGACTGATGGAAGAAGACAGAGTGTTCAGCAAAAAACAGAAAACATGACAGGCGTGAAGGTGACAGGGGAGAAAGTGACCGTAGTGAAGGAGGTAGCCGGGGAAAAGGGACGGGAGAGGAGAGAAGAAAATGTGATGGGAGGAAAGAAGAAGGGACGAAAGGAAGTGAGAGTAAATGTGCTAGAAGAGAAGATGACAGGAGGAAAGGGGATAAGAGAAAACGCGACAGGAAAGAAGGGAATGGAAGAGAATGTGACAGGAGAGAAGATGGCAAGAGGAAAAGACAACAACCAGACATATGCAAACCGGAGGAGCTACTCCGAGGCAGTGATTGAGGGGGCAAAGAGAAAAGAGAGAGTGTTTATGGGCGATTCAATTTTGAGAAAAACAGACAAGACTATATGCGAGGGGAAGGACGTTGTTGTATGTCTACCGGGGGCTAGGATAGAGCATGTGACCGAAAGGGTAGAGAAGGTATTGGGGCATGGCAAGGGAGGGTCTATACTAGTACACGTTGGGACAAACAATGCAGACAAGGAGGGAACAACTGGTATAGTTCAGAAGTACAGACATCTAGTGAGGAAGCTAAAGAAGACAAGAGTGGAACAGGTTATTCTCTCAGGAATTTTGCCAGTAATGGGAGGAAGGGGGGCAAGATACAGAAACTGTAAGAGGATGGCGATCAACGCACTAGTTGAGCAGATGTGTGAGGAAGAGGGCGTGGGATTCATAGATTTATGGGGGTACTTTGTTGGGAGAGAAGATATGTACATGAGAGATGGCCTCCATCTAAGTGGAAAGGGGGCAGCAGTATTCTCAGAGAATCTGCTGCGATCTGTTGACAGTGGGACAGGTTGCATCTATTTAAACTAAATTCGCAGGGGGGACTCGCAGAGAAGCCTGAAACTGGAGGCATAGATAAAGGCAGCAAAAATAATTCAGCAAAGAACAGTCTGGAAAACTGTTCTGAAGCTGGGTATAAATGTGTTTGTTTAAATGCAAGGAGTATAGTAAACAAAAGAAATGAACTAAACATTATGGTAGAAGATATTGACCCTCACATAATAGGTATAACCGAATCATGGGCAACCACCGATATATCAGATGCCGAATTGGGACTGACAGGATATGTAATGTTTAGGAAAGATAGAATAGGAAGAAGGGGAGGTGGAGTTATTTTATATATTAAAGAATCTATCCAGGCTTATGAAATAAAATTAGACAGAGAAGCAGATTGCGAAGAAGCTGTTTGGTGTAACATAGTTACAGGAAACTCAACGTTAACGGTTGGATTAGTTTATCGAAGTCCAAACATAAGCATAGAAGAGAATGAAAAAATACAAAACGCTATAAGGGAAGTGAGCAAACGGGACTGTGTTATTATGGGGGATTTTAACCATGGGCATATAAAATGGAAATCTCTACAGAGTATGGGTAGTGAGGACCACAAGTTTTTAGTTTTAGTACAAAATAGTTTCCTTTCTCAACATGTGCTAGAACCAACCAGGGGAGAGAATGTGTTAGACTTAGTTTTGTCCTCACAGAATGAATTAGTTGACAATGTTAAATTATGTGAGCCTCTTGGAAGTAGTGATCACAACCAGATACATTTTACCATTAAAGTAAAATCAGAAAGAAATAATAAAAAGCAGTTGAGGAGAAATTTCCACAAAGGAAGATATAAGGAAATGAGGAAATATTTAGCAAAGATAGACTGGAATAATACACTGAAGAATAAGACAGCAACAGAATGCTGGAATATCTTAAAGAATGAAATAGAGTGCATCGTAGATAAATTTGTTCCCTTCAAAAAACAAGGGAAACGGACCAGAAAGAAATACTTATCGAAAGAAGCCATTAGAAAAATTAAGTATAAACAAATGATGTGGAAGTCTTATAGACGTACTGGCAATGACGAAGACTACAACCTTTATAAAGAAGCACTAAACCAAGCTACAGCTGAAATTAGAAATTCAAAGAGAAGCTATGAACATAAATTAGCTTGTAATATAAAACATGACAGCAAGAGTTTTTATGCGTATGTTCGAAGCAAACAGAAAGTTCAGGATAAGGTCGGTCCTCTAGAAGATAGCGCTGGAAATATAATATCAGAAGGATTCTTAATGGCTGAAGACCTAAATGAGTATTTTAGTTCAGTGTTTACCAGAGAAGACACTAGTTCACTGCCAGTACCAGAGGCTAAGTTCAAGGGGGCAGAATCAGAATATTTAAGACAGTTAATTGTAACCCCAGAAATGGTAGCTAAGAAAATTAGGGCTATGAAGGAAAATAAATCACCTGGAGTGGATGGTATTCCACCCAAACTACTAGTGGAAATTGTAGAACAAATTAGCATACCGCTTGCAACAGTTTTCAACTTGTCATTAGAAGAGGGAGTGGTTCCTTTAGAATGGAAAGAAGCAAACATTATACCGTTATTTAAAAAAGGTTCGAGAAACAAGTCAAATAATTATAGACCAGTTAGTTTAACATCGGTGATTTGTAAATTATTAGAAAGACTAATTAAAGATCACATGGTGGATTTTCTTGTTAAACATAACTTGATAAACCCATCTCAACATGGGTTTCTAAAAGCGAGGTCATGCTTAACAAATATGTTATGTTTTTTGGAAGATATCACTAAGTGGGTAGATGATGGATCACCAGTAGATATCATCTACTTAGATTTTCAAAAAGCTTTCGACAAAGTGCCACATCAGAGATTACTGCTTAAACTAAAGGCCCATGGCATAGGAAATGGTATAATTAACTGGATAGAAAAATGGCTGATTGACAGAAGACAACGGGTAGTTGTTGATGGGGAGGCTTCAAACTGGAAATCAGTCTTGAGTGGGGTTCCACAGGGATCAGTACTGTGACCTATATTATTCTTAATATATATAAACGATTTGGACGATGATATAGCTAGCAAGGTGTTGAAATTTGCAGATGATACAAAAGTGTTTAGAAGGATTGAAAGTGATGGTGATAGACAGCATTTACAAGATGATCTTGACAGGTTGATCAAATGGTCTGAAAAGTGGCAAATGTTGTTCAATTTTGGGAAATGTAAATGCCTCCACACAGGACATGGGAACGAATATGTAGAATATACAATGGGGGGAACTGTACTAAGTACTACTGTAAAAGAAAAGACTTAGGGCTGACAATTAGTGCTGACATGAAGGTTTCAGAGCAGTGTGGAATTGCAGCTTCAAAGGGAAATCAAATCCTTGGATTGATTAGGCGAAATATAGCATATAAAGAAAAAGAACTAATAATACCGCTGTACAAAACAATAGTTAGGCCTCATTTAGAATATTGTATACAAGCGTGGAGGCCATACCGCAAGAAGGACATAGATATGCTAGAAAGAGTACAGAGGAGAGCGACTAAAATGATACCAAAACTGAGGGATCTTAGTTATGAAAAACGCCTAAAAGAATGTGGTTTAACAACACTAGAGACCAGGAGATTGAGAGGAGATCAGATAGAAGTGTTTAAAATATTGAATGGTTATGAAAATATTGATAGAAATGTTTTTTTCAGTTAAGAAAGATAGAAAGACTAGAGGACATAAAGTTACATTAGTAAAGGAGCAGTGTAGATTAGACGTGAGAAAGTTCTCATTTTCACAAAGGACTGTAAATGAATGGAACAGATTATCTGATGATTGTGTGGGTGCTAGTAGTGTGAATATGTTTAAAAATAAAATCGACACATACCTCAGAAGGGCTGGATATATGTAGATAAAAGGGTTGGACTCTCGATAAGCCAATGGGCTTCCTTGTCCACCTGCCATCTAGAGTTAATTCTCTGGATGGCAATCTTGTTAAATCTTGTTAAAAGAAGTATGGACTAAGACCTGGCTTGTGAAGACCAACGAAAAGAAAACAACGTACACTGTCTTCACACTTTCGCACGAAGTACAAAAGGTCACACACAAATCAACTCACAGAAACTCCAGGCTGAGGATACACCAACCTAACTTGGAATCACGTTTGACCGTAGACTGACCTGGAAAAGTCAGTTGAACAAGTGCCAAGCAAGAGCAAAAATACGGCTATCCCTCATGAGAAAACATTATGGCACGAATTGTGGCGCTGACCAAAGAGTACTGAAGAAACTCTACGTGGGAAGAATCCGTCCAGTCTTGGAATATGGCATGACAAGTTGTACAGCTGCCAAATCAAGCACTGACAAGACATCCAGAATCAAGCCATGAGAATTATGACAGGAGCCATGCGAACCGCACCTATCATGGAAGTGGAAACTGTCACTGGACTACAAACTACAGAAGACAGAAGAAATACCAAGGTGCTGACACAAGCAGCCAAGTTAAAAAAAACTGAACGACCATCCCATGCACCCAAGAATGAGCAAGCCAACAAAAGGGAGACTCAAAAGATCCAGCTTCATACACCAGAGCAGGATGCTTGAGAGAAAAGACCCAGAACTGCTGGATCACATGCAGAACCCATACCGTCAACTGCATCTGTTCGTTTATGGAAGAGGAGACATTTCCCTATCATCAAAAACCACATCCCAGGAATCCAGAAGAAGGGAACAAAGTCTGGTGAGGAGAGAAAAGGCATATCCCTGGAGTTCGTACACTCTAGGTACCCTCGTGAGCAGTGGACGCATGTCTACACCGATGGGTCTGCCACCGAAGCAATCCTAGATGGAGGTGGAAGTCCTGACGAGAACTGCAGTAGAACTGCAGAATAACCAGAGAAAAACAAATGAAAACACTGTCATCTTTACAGATGCCCTCTCAGTGCTCCGTGCCCACCAGAACCCCCAAATGAAGGAATTGAATGAACTGACTACTATTCTGTCAAAACTGAGTGCGCAGGCAAACATAGCACTACAGTGGACACCGAGGAATCAGGGGAAACTAGCTGACAGGCGTGCAAAAGAAGGGGGGAAACTGGAACAAAACAACAAAGGTGTATCATACAGTGATGAAAAGACCATCATCAAGACACTGACAGACAGAAAATGGCGCCCCAAGCACAACAAGAGTGACAGCTACTACTATCTCAGCAGAGCTGACCAGGTCATTCTGTTCAGACTTCGAACAGGACACAACAAAATGAAAGCACATCTATATAACAAAATGAACATTGGCCAGTCCGAGATGTGCTGCTGTGAAACCGCCCTGATGACCAATGCGCGCCTATTTCAGCACTGCCCAATACAGGATGGCCACAGGCGGCAAGCGTGGCCAGATGACACCCCCCCTAAATGAAAAAACTACACGGTGATATCGATGTTTTGAGGACTAAGTGAACGACGAAGAAAAAGAAGATTGCGACACTAAGATGTCCCCAGACTATTTATCGCAGAAATAGTGCATCATCATAATCGTCATCATGCTACATATGTGGACATAATAGAACCGGATTCACGATGCGCCAAACCAGTCGAGGAAGCGATGTAGAGTAAGCGCCCCTTCGTTGTTTTGTAGCTCTCTCTTGAATAATATTTAGAACAACGAACTTCCACAGGACCGATTTTCTGCTGTAGTCAAACACGTTATTTATATAAATAGGCACGGTTGTATTTCGTAATATTCCGTACGCGTGTCTTTGGATAAGACATCAGCCAGTAGTGGCGTCCACAAATATATTTTTGGGAGAGTTCGACCATTGTGTGTGTGTGTGTGTGTGTGTGTGTGTGTGTGTGTGTGTGTGTGTGTGAGTGTGTGTGCGTGTGTGTGTGTGTGCGTATGTGCTGATTATTATATGTAATGAAATATTTATTATCACAAAGGAGTATAAACGAACAACTAGAACAAATAATATGCTAATTGTGCATATGCTAGCTGCGAGATTATATTTAAAAAAAAATTCACAAATATTTTGAGTTTCGTCGAAAACTACATCCCTGCGCACAAGGAAACTGCAAATGCAGGCTTAGTACTTGAGCCATTGTTTCGATGGTTCATTGGTTATTTCTACATAATATGCGCTTTTCTGCACTATAACTGCACTGTTCAGGGGCAGGTTTCAGCGTTTGTATCACAAGACGGTTCGTACAGGAACGTTTCGCGTAGATGACGGAATTCGGAACAAACGTCGAAGTACGTAGCGCGTTGCGAACAATTATACGTAACTACATTAAAGTTCCTTCGTGTGAAAGTTCTTACTACATGTAGGAATGCTTCGTGAAACCGGTATGATGTACAGCATATGAACTGAGGATAATATATCCAGTTTGCAAGATTGTCAGCCAGATGCTAGCTTTGTGGAGGCTCTAATTTATATGTCCAGTAAAACGTCAGTTGCATCCTGTGTGGAAAGAGTTCCTTCATTCGGTCATTGACATGTCCACACCAAGTTGAGTTAAAAGATGCTAGTGAATTGCTCAGTGGTGTGAAGAACGTATCAGTGTCATCAAACAATTGCACTACCAAAATACCTGTGCGGAGATAAAGAAGCAAATAGTGTTATGATGAAAAAGTGCTATTCTGTTCTAGGCTCGTAATTATGCTGAATAGAATTATGATCATCGAGGAATTGGGACATGCAATTAGTTATTATTATCTTTATGTCAAATAAATTAATCAATACTACAAAGCACGGTAAAAGGCGGCAGAAAACGAGGAAGAGCACAAACATGTACATGGCTAACACCCGAGAGTGGACGGGTCTACATCTAAGGGAGTTATGCAATGCAGCCCACAGCCGTCACAGATGGAAGAAGATCACTGTGGACGCCTCCAAACGCGCACCCTGACGATCGGCCCGGTCAGGGGATAAGCGAATGAGTGAGTGAGTGAGTAATGTCAAGAGGGATGTGGTGATTTAACTAGTGGTAAGCGTATTATTACTCTAATTGCGCACTTCAATCCGTAGATGTAGGAAATGTTCCCATATTCCTCACACGACTTGTTGCCCCGTGATTAAGCTACGATAGGTATCGCATCAGGCCAAATAAATTGATGGATGAGAAGAATTGCACTGGATTGTTCATTGCCACAAAGGCAAAGCAGATGGAGTTGACATGGTAAACCGGCATATGAAGTTCTCTCCTTTTTCCAAAGGCGACTTTACCTAAAGCTGTACACCAAATGTTGCTTTGTCGGTACAACGAACATACCCACCAAGATTACAATAGTGTGCGTCCACTGTGCTGACGTTTTTCCTCAACACACCAATATGCACTCGAGCTTCTGTACGGAAGGTAGTCAAGACAACAAATAAGAGCGACTTGGTGGTTGGCTGACAACGTTTTCTACGTAAACACAGAGATGGTAGTGAAGGGTGAAATTCATGCAAGGCGAACTCATAAAAATCCCAATAACGAACTTGACATGAGACGAACAGTTGGCTGAAGTGAGTGCAGTCACTCTTGATGAATTTCATCTACGTCTTCATCTTGGATTTTCAAAAGCAAAATTACGGCATGCTTGAAAATATGGGAGTTCGGGTGGCTCATCTCTTCTCCGCGGTGCCGCTATATATAAATATTGCGTACACCTTGTGATACCTATTGCTTCAATGCGATTACTTTATTCAATCTTTGTCAACACAATAAAGTAAATAATTCATACTGTTTCTCAGGCAAAGGTTTGCTCTTAGACGAAAACCTTTCGCACAGTTTATTGACATTTGTCTTAAAGGATCGCTCTGTTGGCAGCCTTTTCCGCTTTGGTCATACCCAATTCTTATATTCAATCTCCAACAAAGCCATCTAGGCCTTTATAAGGACTCCTAACATCACGATACATGTACGAAGAATCAGGTGATGTGTTTCATCGTGTCCATTAAACATTCTTAAAGGAACGAAGATCGGTTGATCAGCCGTCGTCACGTTGGTGTAACGTTTCAGTGGCGGTCTTTGCTATGTGTGTTTTGCGTGTGACCATTTAAATCAAACGAAATTTCTAAAAAAAATAAGTAGCTTAAAATGACTTTGCCTAATTCACCAGAACATTCAAACAAATCGGACTAACCTGATATCTTATAGCGGCATACTTAAAAAGGCATACGAACAGCCAAACAACTGCATTATGAATCTTATTTTAATAAGTACAGAAATAACATTAAAAAACATGTTAACCTATAAATGACATTCTGTCTGGAACACGCGAAAAGAAAACTTTCCCTAAATTCTTTATATATAACGACGAAATTATAACAAACAAGACGGTAATTGCAAACACATTTTATACATTGTTGTACCAATATTGGCTCAAATTTGGCCAAACAAATCAGTAATCCTATAAATAGAAATTACAGATACTATCTGAATGAGCAGTATACGAATTCACTCACTTTTGAACCTATTGGCGAAGAAACTATATCTAAAACAATATATAATATGCAACCAAACCAAGTTGTGGGTATGGGGGTACCTAAAATTAGTTAAACCTGCAGTAATAAAATCATTAACACTAATTACAAATCAAATAATTTACAACCAGCTAGATTCCTTTTTTAAAACGCAAAATCTCTTGTTCGAAATCCAATATGGATTTGAAAGGAACATAGCACTGAATTTGCTGCCCTTAATTAACCGATAGGATAATGACACACATGAATAAAAATGATTTCTTATAAATATTATCTGGACCATTCCAAAGATATTATTAGATAAATATTATGGAGTAAAAGGAGTAGTGTTAAGTTTAATTAGAAACAAATACCTGTTAACAAATAGAAAACAATATGTTGAAACAGAGTATGTCAAATCAGAAATGCATAATATTTCAACAGGCATACCCCAAGGCTCGATTTTAGGCCCGCTATTGTTTATTATATACATTAAAATTACTTTGCCAAGGCCAGCCAAAGGTTTAGTTTCATAATGTATGCCGATGATACCACCCTGTCAAGTACTCTTGACACATTTTCAACGTGTAAAAAAATTTGGAAATGTAGAATTTGCTATAAACACAGAACTAAACAAAATTAGTGAATGGCTAAAACTTAGCAAATTATCTCTTAACCTAAGCAAAACTAAGTATATGCTCGTTAAAACAGCTAGAAGAAAAAGCGTGACTTACCCATTCCTAACCATAGATAACACTACTATCGACAGGGTGACGGAATTTAACTTTCTTAGAATAACGTTTATTGAACAATGTAACTGGAAAGGACACATTGAAAACGTTTCAAATAGGTTTACAAGGACGCTAGGTGTCTTAAATAGACTAAAATTGTTATTACCTCTTAATATAAAGATCGCATTGTACAACACACTAACATTGCCACATTTAAACTACGGCGTTGCCGCTTGGGGTTACAAATGTGACAGAATTCAGAAACTTCAAAAGAAACTTGTCCGAATTATTAGTGTAAACGAATATAATGCTCACAATGAATCACTGTTTAAGTCTTAATTATTAAAAATAAAACATTAAAATCGCAAAAACTAAAATTGTATTATAAATTCGTGCATAACAAACTTCCTGTTTACCTTCAAAATGTGCCGTTTCATCAGAACAACAGCATCCACAACGTCAACACACGTAGACAATACAATATACATACAACAAGGGTACTACACGAATTTGCGAAACAAAGTCTCAGATACACCTTGCTACATACTATCAATGATGCACCTGATTTAATAGCAAGTAAAATCGACACTCACAGCTTACATGGGTTTGCAATGTATGTTAAACATCATTATTTGCAGATTTATTTACCTGTATATACATTACGAAATTGTTACATTTGTTATTATGAGTGAACAATAAATATGCATAAGTTTTATGTGTACCTTTTTGGATGAATAGCCAATCGTCCAAAAATCATGTATAATGTCATGTTCTAAGTCTGACCTACTTTTTTTAGCCTTAGTGGGAGTCTTCCTGACCAACACGTGATAATTTGTATACCATATGATTACTATATTTACGCTTTTGCATACTCACTTATTAAGTGATATATGGGTCTTAATAAAGAACTTTTCTTCTGCCTTCTGCCTGCCCGGGCATCTGCGTCCAGAATGTTTGCTAAGCGCTGAAACAACACGTGCAAGATCTGGTGCTTTAGTCCGGTTCATGCCGATCTCATCAAGATGTGACGCTAAGCCCCCGGCCTATTGAGCTTGCAATTCTTCCGGAAGGAGCTTAGATGACCGGGAGCTCAATGGGATGAGAGGCGTCGTGGCAGGACACGCGTGCACGGACGTATGTCTTAATGTCAGCGCTGTTAATCACGCTAATTCAATCAGATTTAATAAGTGTAAAAATCCAAATCAACAAAACATGTGCGCACGTTGGTGTGTTCGAGTAATTTAAACAAACTTAACCTGGTTTAACTATATTTAACAGGATTTTGCAATATTTAATAAGATTGTCAGCCAATGCGATGCGATCAAGATGGCAAACGGACAAGAATAAGGAAGTAATTGGTTTATCGAAAGTCAGTTTTTGTTTTTACGTACACATGCACACACGCGCGCCACACAAACACGCACGCCCGCATGCACACACACACACACACACAAATACAGACACACACAGACACACACCACGCAACAACAACAACACAACGCAGGTCCTAGTAATAATTTCTGTGAGCCCCACTCAAGACGAAAGTTAGAAATCCATTTCCTAACTAAATATTTTTGTTCGTTACCTCAACAACCTTCTCAACGCGATGTCCTTTTAGTTTAAGTAAAACATTTTGATGTGGCACTTTATCGAAAGCTTTCTCAAAATCTAATTAGACAACTTCCATTGATGGTCCATCGTCTACCCACTTACTCACTATTTAAAATAAAAAATAAAAGAGACTGGTTCGACATGACGTAGCTCGCTTTTAAAGTACCAATATTTAGATAGATTATTACATATTTCTTAACGATCTAAGCGATAATGGCATGGTATAAATAATAACCATTTACAATGATGCGCATGTCAATGGTATTAAAGTGACTGGTCTGTGTTTATTTAACGTATTCCCGATGTTTGTTTTAAATATTGGTGCAATGTTTGCGTCTTTCAAATGTAAATACAATAGCGTTTCCACTTTAAGTGAGTGGGCGGCTGACAGGGGGATGAGTGAATAGGTGAGTGGGTGAGTGAGTGAGTGGGTGAGTAAGTGGACACGCATGTCAACGTGTCTGCCGAAGTATGTGCGGTTGGTTGGTTGGTGAACGCGCCCAAGTTTACGTTGTGCATGGATACAGCCCATATACGCCTACAACCGATTCATGCCACGTTTCAATGCGGTCCTATATAATCTAGGATTGATGGATAAATGAGCAATTTGCATTAGTCTTGTAAGCCGTGCTCAAAGCATCAAATACTGCAGATATTTTATTGTGTGTTAACCAGCACATACTGACTTATGTCAATGTCTAACAGTGATTCCCATTCCATACCAGCGTCGAAATTAATAGCCCCATTGAAGGTGATACGCGTCAGATTTACAACGGCATTTCTCGAGCAATGTTCACGCATTGTTTGGTTTATTGCAGTTTCATGTCTAGCGTCTGCTCGTTTCTAGCCTAGAATCTGTTTGACATTTCAGCAGTGGCGCAAGTAATCGTGTCAATTTGCATACAAAATGGTTTGTCTGTCTGACAACAACAACGTAATATGAATGTGGTTATGTATAAGGCCGATCTCTGTCTCCAGATCAGACACGTTTCCATGGGGAAAACATGAACACACTGCTAAGCACAGCTCAATGTAATGGCCGTCGGCGTTTACCGTTAAACGGTTTAATACTGAACTGGGACTGCAGTATAGAGCATTGTTAACACACAGTTCACCTATGCTTACAAGAAATACTATTCTTCTAACCAGTATCTAAAATTAGCACAAAAATTAACTGACCCTGCTGATTTTGAACTGGCTCGACTAATTTACAAACCACATCGACACATTTTCATTTTTCTACATTCTTTAATCATATACGTGGATGTATATCAGTTTAATCTTACATGTAAGGACATAAGATATTAAACAGTAATAGTAATACTTTTAACATTCATGGAAGTCCGTCGCAAGCGACGAAGACATCAATGACACCGGAGGTGGGAGCGCAGCCCAAAGTCGGACGCGCAGACACGGCCGCACTTGGGGCAGGCTACTGCAGAAGCAGGATCTGGTCTGCGGGCGTGGCGCTTGTGGTCCAGGACCTGCAGGCGCTTCTCCTCAAAGACATGGACGCCCTTGCGCACAGCCAGGAGCTGCGGTCTGTTGCAACTGACTCCCAGGCAAGGTGGGAGGTGCCGCAGGTCCTCAGCGATGCCTTCAAACAGTCTTTAAAGCGTCTGATTGGGCCGCCTGCGTTTCTTGTGCCAGGTGCCAGATGCCAGCTCAGAGAACGAGATCATCTTTGGCAGTCGCGAGACGTCCATTCGGACCACATGACCAATCCATCGAACGCAGACCTTCATAATGAAGGTCCATATAGTTTTAACATTGACTATTATGTATCCTAACATAATTGAGCTAAGTTACACTAACATAATATAACTTTGTATACATATATATATATATACATATACACATTTACACACACGCACACACAGACACACACGTATCGCAACATGGACCTTACGAAGGGATACGATCTAGAGGAAGACCGGCGAGACGGTGGAAAGAAAGACAAACTAGACGAGTGCTGGAGGATAGCGCAAGACAGGCATATTTGGAAACGACATGCTGAGGCCTTCGCCCAACCACTACAGTTGCACAATGATACATATACATAAATAATTTAAATTAGGCTTTGAAAAATTTACAAACATGTATGTATGCACACTATAATAATAAAGTGCAAATTATAAAATAATATTTGTAATTCCCAAGCTAGCCTATAATAATAATAATAATAACTATTGTCCCAAATGTATGTCGGATGTCCTGATTGTTCAAACTTTGCTCAAAGCTAGTATTTAACTGTATTAGTGTTGCACTCAGATGAATGTATTCAGTACATTTGTTAGTTCTTTTTAAGTGATTGCCGGTTTGTTCGTTAGGTGACACCACCAAACTACGTGACCTTAATCTTGCCGATGTTGGTCACGTTACGAAATACACTTATGTCACCCATCCTCGCGCGCCCGCGGTCGCTGCTGCTGATTACGTCAGTGCCAGCCAGCAGTACCCCCGGCTGATCGCTTTGCGAAACTCTGAATTTAAGCTCAGCCTATGAAATAGCTCACTATATCAATGGTTGACGGCCAGGTGGCCATAATAAAACAAATTTCAACCAACCGTGGCTCGTGTTACATGCAATGTTTAGGAAGTAGAAACAATTATTCGAATACACAATACCGCTCAGCTGCTCGTGCTAATGGGCGAACGGGTCATTATATTGGGATTCCCGTAAGTCGTTTATCCGTCTTCAAATTGGGGCGGGTATTTGCGCTGTTCTCACGGGTGACGCAGTCGCGATTGGCGAAGTCAGTTCCTAGTTTGACTCACCTAACTTCCGCACTTCGCGTAGGAGATTAGTCTCGCTTGACCGACTCTCGCCTGGCTGCGTGACTTCACTAGGAAGACAGTCTGGCTCAGAGTCGCGTTTTGACTGCCCACTTGTTGACAGCCATGAGAGCTGCCACCTAGTAAATATGCATGTGATTAAAAGGCACTAAACTACGAACAAAAAGTTTAATGTCGGTTTATTTTGTGTGTGACATGTTTCAATATAAGTTTAATGTTGACTAGTTGTTATAGTATAGTATTATCTGATAAAAGTGTATCTTTATTTAATTTGTTCTTTCATAGTTGGCCTGAGAGCCAATCGTCGTCTCTACCCGAATCTGGGTGAAGTCCCCTGCCAGTAACATTGGCAGGAGCTTAATAATCAAGGTCGTTGTGAGGGACCAATTCTGCCATCTCACGGCGCCTGGATAACCGAGGCTAGTAGATCTGCCAGGGATAGTTTTGCATAGCAAACAGCCCTGGCTTGCGAGGATGGTGTCACCAGTCAAATATGGATTTAGGCAGTATTTATATATTATACTTTATTGTAGATAAAGAAAAAAAGCGCGCCTAACTCTGACCTACAACCGAGACAACTTCCAAACACCGTAACATTTAGTCTAAAGGAGGCGACAAAACTGTAATAAATGGCGTCTAGTCTGACTCTTGGAAAACTCCACTGCCGGTGGCGATGCCGCCGATGTTTGGACTTTTTAGACTTGGCACTCGTTGGCTTTGCTATTGAATGCAACCGTTCGCGTGATGAGTTCAGTTTCGACGAACTATTGTTGAATTATTACAAAAGTTGCGCTTACCGTCTCCCATTTAACTGGGTCAGGTCTAAGAATTCTAACGAACTATGCATCGGATGCAGCCTAGCTGTATCCGCCGAGATAAACCGGTGGCGATTGTGAACTTGAGCATTTTGACGAATTGAATCGGCGGGACGGATTTCGAATCGGCAGCCGCCGAACACTGCAACTTGTAACCCTAGAATAGTAGTCGTTCAACCCTGGCTGAACATACGGTTCTTGTAATAACCTTACTAGTCCAAATGCACAATCACAACAGTTATGGACCGTTTCCTTAAGATGCTTACACAAACCAGCACACACACACGCACACGGCGTGCGCGCGCGCACACACGCACACATACACACAACTAATGGCAACGTCACCCTATTCATACGCACTAAGCGGCTCGCCAGTTTCATATCAACAGTTCTTCTTGTCCAAGCGCATGTGCGAGCGATCAATGCGCTAACCCAATTTCACACATCACGTGTTTGTGCCAACTGCATCGTCACTTGATCATGGGTTTATATAGGCAAGGACTTAAGCCCATAAATATGCAGATGTCGTCTGAATCGCTCTTAAATGCATAACAAAGTGTTCTGGTCTGCGCTTAACCGACTGTCGCCCGGTTGCGTGACATCGTCAATACAAAATCTTTGACCGAGGTTCCACTGTGCCATGAAATACGGATGGTCGCTGAATATTGTGTACCTTGTCGTATTTTTTTGTCTTCGCCGGTCGCGATTGTGTTGGTGGGAACCGTGTAAACGCCCGCGCCACACACCAAAGGGCATCTCCAGGAAATCCCAACACTTACCAGTCCGACCATATTGTGGTAGAGCATATTCTACTAACTACTTCTACTTGCCGAACATTACATGTATCACCAGCCACGATTGGACATTAGCCAAATCAACCTAATTTGAATGGCAACAAGACAACGAATTGTATTGGACAACGGGCTCAACCAGACTTCCACGTTTCTACAAGTAGTAGGGTGTCTTAGGGAAAGTTTTCCAAAACAAAAGCATGAAAATTGGACCATATATGTAAAATTTCACGGCGAATCCAATTAGGGGCGGCTCCATGTCACATTATGTGTCTTTGACTTTGCATTTCAAGATCAAATGTTACTGAAAGTAAAATAAATATTTGTTTTCAATACGACCACAAATTTTGTAAGTATGTACAAATGCATGTGTGTAATTATGTATGTATGTAAGTATGTGTGCATGTATGTATGTCCATAACTTTGAATTTCAAGGTGAAATATTTTTTTTCTCAAAAACACCGCTCTTTTTGTATATATATGACTGTGTGTACTACTTAAGCATGTATGTGTGTATATATGTATGCATGTATGTATGTGTGTGTGTGTATGTATGTATGTATGTATGTATGTATGTATACATGTATATATATATATGCGCGTGTGTATTCGTGCATACGAACGTGTCTATATTAGTAGACTTGTAAGTACGTAAGTATTGTTTTTACCTTTTTTATTTCATCGCCCATAGTAACTATAATCACGTGTCACCTCATGATACAGGAACACGTGCTAAGGTCCAGTATTAGAGCACGTACTTCGCGCCTTGGCTTGCTTAGTAGGCATTGCGCCGGACGTGTTGTAGAAATGCATCCCCTGTTGGTGGCAGACGATCGAGGCGTAGTTAGTTTTGTGAAAGGTTCTCGTCTTGCGTCGTTAACAGACGTTGCTGCACTTGACTTGTCTTGACTCGAAGGTTGCGCATACACGTGCACGTGCAGAGCTGTCCACTATCTCTACGTGATTTTTACCGTACCACGCACGTCCTAGGCGCTGAGATGTGTGCAGGGTAACTATCAGGAAAGGTTAGGTGAGTTAACCGCATAGAAGAAGAATGACATTTCGTCGTATTTGCCAGATATTTAATGGTGCAATCTGAAACGGGTAAGTTATCGTCCACTCCATGAATGCTTCACTAGGAATAGGTCGCTCTTGACCTGACATAACAACCGACCAAGGTTACGTAACAACTACCGAGGCCCAACAACAATCGCTACACCTGTGATTACACAACATCCACCACAGTGCCGAACATGCCACCAAAGACACGTCGAAACAGTTCGGACGATCCGGAGGCCCTCGCATTACGTCTAATCGAGTTACTGAGTGACGATGCCGTATTGGCGAAACTCAAAAGTGCGTTGTATCCGCGTGACATCGCGGAAAAACTCGATACTCTAAACGGTCGCATCGAACATTTGACAAAAGAAATACGAGCGAAGGACTCGCGAATTGCCGAGCTGGAAACGAAGGTCGACACGCTTGAGCAATCAGCTGACAAACTTGAACAATACACTCGTCGCCCAAACTTAACTTTCCACGGCATCGCGGAAAGAAGCGAGGATGAGGACACTGACACCATAGTGCTTGAGATTATCAATGACAAGATGAAAACTACGCCGCCACTAACTAGAGAAGACATAGAGCGAAGCCATAACCTTGGCGCTAAAAGAGCCACGGGGTCCCGCCCAATCATTGTGCGCTTTAAGACAGAGCGAAAGCGTGATAACGTTTTCCGCAGTCGCTTTAACCTGAAAGACTACAACAGAAGAAATAGCAATGCACGGGTCTTCGTTAACGAAGATTTAACAAGTCGTAGGTCAATGTTGGCTTATGAATGAAGACAACTGAAAAACCAAAAAAAGATCAACGACTGCTGGACTGCCAACGACAAAATTATGGTCAAAGACCTCAGCAATAAAATCAAAGAAATCACATGTGTAAATGATTTCCAGTTGTACATATGTAAGTGATCACCAGTTGTACATCTGTAAATGATCTCCAGTTGTACGTTATTGTCAATGAAAGCATTGATAACTTGATAAGCTGTAATACATTCAAGATTATTGTGTGATTCTAATTTTTATGTGATTCTATTTGTTATGTATTTCTATGTATTGCTGTTCTTCTGTCGGTTAAAATTATTATCAACAGGCTAATTCATATTTTGAAAAATAATAATTACATAATCTACTTATGCTGTATGACCAACTGCAATTAACAGTTTGCAGCATTGTTGATATATCTGATGATATATGGGCCATTCACGCCCTTTTGTTTTGTTTTGTTTTCTTTTTTGTATGAATGACATTTAAATAACTAGTATTATAACTAATCGTTTCTCTCCTCATAACATCAGTAATGCTTAATTACTTTTGATATCTTGATACTGGACTAATCATGACATTATATATTTTCTATTATTATTTTTAGATTGACAACTGTTAATCTATATGCAGTCACTGTAGATAACATAGCTCACCCCTTTTCCTGGCGTTAAGCCTTATATTCATGACCCAACACCCAATCTGTCATGTTTTTTCTTATCTTTTATATTTATTTATTCTAAGTCTAGTCTTGACTACTCTGATATCTGCACTGTCACACACGGAGTATTTCTTAACATTCACATATGCACAGGAAATAAACACACACAAGTTGACTCTTTTGTAAAATACCTAACATACGTACAAAGGCTGGCTATATTATTGTTTTATGTCCGAACCTAAGCAATGACTTCTGATGTGACATTTCTCTCCCATTTGGGAGGTATCCGAAACTGTACTTTAATAAATCTTCTAGATATAAACGAAAATAGTACTGAACAAAATGAACCTCAGTTGATCCATAGTTCTTCATACTATGACATTGATATGTTTCACAAGTTAGCACATAAAAATACTGATAATTTTAGTATCCTAAAGCTTAAATATTCAATCCATTAATGCTAAATTTGATGAACTTGAACTTTTTGTAGAGCTTCTAAATATTAAACAATTTAAATTTAGTATTCCAGTTTACACGGATATGGTCTAATTGCTCAGGGGAAACATTGTAGTGTCAAAGGGGGTTTAATAATTTACGTAGATAATTAATATAAATATAAAGTACTTAAGAATATCAACATGTATGAACATTGGGAGGGGTTAGTAATTCAAGTAACTGGAGGCAGCTTATCAAAAACACTTAGTATTGGAAACATATACATACCGCCTAGGTCATTAAATCAAAAATTATAGATTTCATAGCTGAATTTTCAACAACAATGGCTACTCTAGAAAGTTGTAATAATTTAATAATTTCAGGCGATTTCAATATCAATCTACTTAAAATAAACGAGAACAAAATATATAGTGATTTTTTTGATACTATAATTTCATACAGTCTATATTCACAAATTACCTTTCCAACTCGCTTTACCAGAACTAACGGAACACTGATAGACAACTTTTTCAGTAAATTAAATAAATCAATTTTAGATGGCATTGCAGGAATCTTCACTAATACCCTTTCTGATCATCAACCTTACTTCCTAATCATGAATATCAACGCAAAATCTAAACCTCCTCCAAAATTTGTTCGAGTAAATCTACAAAATAAGGCAGCAATGCATAATGTTAAACTTGAGATAAATTCGGATGCAATGTATAACAAACTAAACAAATCTCCTACGGCTGACCCCAGTTTAAATTATAACATAATACACGACGAAAGTATGCATGCTAAGAATAAGCATATGCCTGTTAAAATCATGAAATATAATAAATACAAACATAAACATTCAACCTGGATCACACACGGTCTTCTAAAATCAATAAAATATCGAGACTCGCTTTATAAGAAATAAAAAATGTGTAATCCAAATTTACCTATGTACGAAGTCTTTCTAACTAACCTAAAAACATATAATTCAATATTAAAGAAAAATATTCGTACTGCCAAACAAATGTACTTTGAGTCACGCTTTAACCGATATAAAGATGACATTAGAAATACATGGAAAACCATAAATGAATTTATCTACAAAACAATTCAAATAACACTGTTTTGTTTAAAAGTAACGGCATAACTATAACAGATAAAACGGTTATTGCAAACCAATTTAACAACTTGTTTACATGTATAGGTCAGTCGACAGCACAAGACATTCATTACAATGGTAATAAGGATTATAATTACAACTTAAATGATAATGTCCATTCCGTTTTCAGTCTATTAAATGTTGATGAAGAAATAGTCAAGAAAACCATTGAAAGCCTTCCCAATAAAAACAGTAGTGGCTGTGACGGTATTTCCTGTAAACTTTTGAAAATAATTGAACCCTCCATCATCAAACCATTAACCCTGGTAATAAATCAAGTAATAAATACTGGTGTATTTCCCGATACAAATCAAATCAAATCAAATCGTGACATTTATATTGCGCCGTTCCAACAATCGTTGCTCACGGCGCCTACATACACTTAAACTCGCTAAAGTAATTCCTATTTTTAAGAAAGATGACCCATCTGTTTAACAAAATTATAGACCCATATCTCTTCTTCCAACAATTTCAAAAGTGATAGAGAAAATAATATCTAGTCAACTAACAGCATACTTTAATAATTCTGATCTATTTGTTAAAAATCAATATGGTTTTAGAAAAAAACACTACCGAGTATGCATCACTTGAACTAATAGATATAATAATTACACAAATTGATAAAAATTATGTTCCTTTCAGTATTTTTCTTTACTTCTCTAAGGCCTTCGATACAACTGATCACTCGATACTATTACCTAAACTAAGATATTATGGATTACAGGGTCCTACACTGAATCTATTTAATAGCTACTTAAGCAATAGAAGACAATACACCGAATTTCAAAATGAAAGTTCTGATATCCTACCTATCACAATTGGTGTACCACAAGGATCTATTCTTGGTCCCCTATTATTCATAATATACATTAATGATTTTCCTAAAGCTAGCGAAATGTTTAACTTTATTATGTATGCCGACGATACCACCTTATTTAGCAACATCAGTTATTTTCAAAGTAACTCCCCAAATAGAAATATCGAATCGGCAATAAATGATGAACTCCTTAAAATAATTGAATGGTTAAACATTAATAAATTATCATTAAACAGAAACAAATCTAAATATATGATTTTTCACATGCAAAATAAAGCTGTCGATAACTTTACGCTCAATATAAATGGTACAAACATTGAAAGAGTAGATGAATTTAATTTTTTAGGACTTACTTTAGATACAAATTTAAATTGGAATAAACACATTGAAAAAGTATCAAACAAGTGTTCCAAAACAGTCGGCATCTTAAACAGACTAAAATATGTCTTTCCCCTAGAAATTAAAATTATCTTATATAATATGTTATTTTTATCACATATCAACTATTGTATTATGGTGTGGGGATACCAAGGTAGTCGAATGTTGAAAATACAAAAGAAAGCTATGAGAATTTTATCTATAAGTAAATATAATTCACACTCTGTGCCACTTTTCAAAAAATTGAATATCTTAAAAATTGATGACATGTTAAAATTACATGAACTTAAGTTTTATGATAAATATGTACATCATGACCTCCCTGCATACCTATTAAATTGGAAAATAATTACAAATGCTTACGTATACAATTACAACACAAGAAAAAAACAGAGTTACACCCATTCAGAACAAAACATGAATTTGCCAAAAGATGTCTTAGATACAGTTTGCCACATGTCATTAACAATACCTCAAAGTTAGTCACAGAGAAGATTGGAACTCATAGCTTCAGAAGTTTAGGTAATTATGCAAAATACTATTTATTAGAAAAATACGTAGATACGTGTACAATATTAAACTGCTATACATGCTATAAAATTCATTAAAACTGTATTATTGTATGTGATATGTATGGATATGTATTGTATATATATAAATCAGCATATGGATATTGTATTTGTGCATATACACATACATATCAAGTATATTGATGTGTACTATTGACAACTAGTATTTGTTTATTTTAACATACCATTAATACTCCAATACATGCATATATGTAATCAAGTAATCTCGGTTTCTTTTCTTTTCCTGCACATTTACATTTGCACTTCCTTCGGTAAAATTGAGTTGAAACAAATTATTATTGTGGCTCCTATGAGAGCGACTGTTATTGTCTTAATAGGAGTGACAGACCCCATCTAATTTGAAATTACACTGCATTTGTATATATGAATATAATTATATGCCTTTTCATGTTACGTTAATTTGATATTATACACATATTGTAATTGGGGTATAAATAAAACTTTCTTGTTCTTGTTCTTGTCATGCATTGTGATGACGGGCTCCTTCGTCAGCTTTTGTTCTGTTCTAGCCACCAAATGGTGACCTCTCATTGGTTACAAATGTCTCTGTCACACCAGGAACTTCAGACAAAGCCTTCCAAGCCGATCTTTCCCCACGACATGGAACGCTGAAACGAGACCACAGCCCGCCATGGCATGCAGCCTCAGAATTCCCATGGCCTTCCGCTCTCCAAGGTTGTCATAAACGGTGCTGACGTGTATGTTTCTGACAGTCGCTTTCAAACAGTAGAACGTCCCAACAAAGATGACGACATCATCCGTGTCTACAGTGTGCACATTTCCTGTCCTATCCCTTGCTGAGGAGCAAGCAGATAGTGGTACATTACAGGCATATTCGTATCCTTGTGGGAATATAACTCAAGCATGACTGTTCCGTGAGCAGCTACATTGTCATCATTTATCTCGCACACCTTGTTTTCTGATCACTGCTCCGTCTGGATTTATTCTCCAAGAAACTTGAATGGCTCCTCCTTGTTTTTTGAATCCCACAGAAACTCTGACCTCAAAAAGGCGGACACGCGTGTGATGTACAGTCATTTGCAAAAGATTAAGACCAGGCACGATTTTTTGAAGAAATTTGACAAAACTATGATTTTTTGGCCTTCACATAACATTATATCAGTTTATTTCGCCAAATAAACGTAGTACAACATAATATGAAACTTCATGTCGTCCAAAAGTGTCAGTGTCTCTACTTTTCAGTATTTAGTGTGGCCTCCTTTGCTGTCAATGACCGCCTGGATGCGACGTGGCATGCTAGAAACCAGAGATTCGCAGTACTCCTGGGTGATTTCGGTGACCCAAACGTCCTTGATAGCTTGTTTCAAGTTTTGAGCGCTTGATGTCTGCCACCTTATCCTTCATTATAGTCCACAGCTTCTCAATGGGATTTAGATCTGGGCTGTTCCCAGGCCATTCCAGCACAGAGATTTTGTTCTTCTTGAGGAAATCAGTGGCTACCTTGGATCGGTGACAAGGAGCGCCATCTTGCATGGAAATCTTACAGTTGTGGATGTCCATATGCAGTTTCAGCTTCTCCTTCAGCAACTCCACGTACCTAGGTCCATTCATAGTGGTGTTAGGTGGAATAAAATACAGACCAGAAGGGCCAAAACATGACATGGCACCCCAAATCATCTGACTTGGCGGGTGTTTCATTGTAGCTGCTGTATATTTCTCATCAAATCGCTTACCTACTGGCCGCCTAACGTGCCTCTTGCGAGGTATAAACTGTTGCATGGTCGATTCATCTGAGAACAACACTTTCTTCCACTGCGCGAGAGTCCAGTGGCGATGTCGTCTGGCAAAGTCCAGTCTCTTTTTTTTCATCACAGGTGTCAGGCGTGGCTTCCGGGCCGGCTTGCGGGACTTGAGCCCAAATTCCTTGCTGAGACGTCTCGAAACAGTACTGAGACTTATTTCCGTACCTATTAAGCGTAAAGCAGCCCGAATTTCCTTGCATGAGCTCATTGGCGAGCACATCACGATGCGTCTCATTGCGTGGTCATCCCTGAGCGTAGTTTTCCGTGGACGACCACTCCTTTTACTGTCACGAAAAGTGCCATCAGTATTGAATTTGACGATGGCGTTGTGCACGGCTGTCTTGGAATAACGTAATTTAGCACTAATGTCTCTTTCCGTATACCCTTCTCCAAGTAGAGTCACTATTTGTGCCCTTAGAACCTCTGTCAAAGAAGATTTTTTGCCCATTTCAGGAATGAAGTCAAAACTGAAAAACACTGTAGTTTCATGCCATGACTCGCACTGGTGTAGTTTCACTTTCAGCGTTCCATGGAGCAGGGAAAAAGTCGGCTTGGAAGGCATGTGCAACCATTGCGAGGTTACCGTTTGCAGAGTTACACGTCGCTAGACCCAAACTAAAGTTACTGGACTTCAACATCACAATTTATTACAAGTCCAAAGCAGCAATAATAAGGCAAGACGAGAACTTTTGACGAAGAAAAACTGCGCCTTCGATCTTCTGCCACCAACAGAGGAAGCAAAGTTGAAATACGTCATGCACAGCACCCACCAGGCTAACATGTCCATGGGTTGTATAGCTCGGCCGGATGTGCTCTAAAGGTGTCCGTGCAAGGACCTTTACACGTATTTCTATGATAAGACGTGTTCAAGATATTTAGGATTTGCTTATGCCATTTCAACGATATATATGTACGTATATATATATATATACGATATATATGTACGTACGTACGTACGTACGTACGTACGTACATACGTACATACATACATACAAACATATAATACATGCATGCGTAAGTACACACATATATCCATATATATCAAAACAGACGTGTTTTTAATACATACATGTACACGTGCATGCATACAAAAATAATTAAATATAAATATACGTTCATACATACATACAAAAACAGTGGTGCTATTGAAAACGTTATATTTCGAGTTCATTAACATTTGACCTTGAATTTCAAGGTCAAGGACGCACAATCTGACGTGGAGCCACCCTTAATCAGATTCGCCGTGAAATTTTACATGTAATAATTATGGTCCAATGTTCATGCTTTTGTCCGCCAAGTAACGATTCAGCCAAAAATTGGCCTCAACAAACCAGACTAAAGACGATGCCAAGAAGCACCGAAGCTATTGTAACCAGCAGAGACCTCTGGCGCGTGGCGATGGCCGAAAGTATCGACCCTTAAAGGGAGGCAGTCTGTTCGTGTAGCCGGAATTAGCCTGCGTAGTAATTTGTAACAGGAAGTACGTTGCATTGAATATGGGAAAATGGGAAATTGTTTAACATCAAAGGGTAATTCGGCTAACTCATCCCGCCTCAGCATTATTGCCAACAACTTTTTTTGAAACTGGCTGTTTTGTTTATCATTTGAACATGCTCCTAAGTTGTATCTTCCAAATTGCGAATGTTGTCTTTCCGGTGGGCCAGCACGCTCGTAACAACTAGATTCTGGCTAACACGTTTATCATGAATTTATAATGGCGAAGTAAAGGATCCTATATTTCGTGCACGTTTTTTTTTCTGTCGTAGTAATGATGGGAACTGATGTCACACAACGAAAATGCGTATTTTGTCGGCGATAATCAGTGTGTCGACGTGACATACTGCAATATAGGACCATCGAACTAACTAGATATGATACAATGAGCAGACGGAAAGTACCCTCTCACCTTTCTCTGCGCATATCACTTAAGTGCGCGATGAACGCCGTCAGGACTTTTAACGCTACTGCAAAGTAATATGCAGGAGAGCGCTACTAACTGGATGACATCGATCCATCGTATAATAAATTACGGTTGATAAATTCGCATTGGGATTTGAAGGTCGGCACTCTTTTAATGTTTGTCGGTTGAGCTCGGGAAAACACTAAGACATGTTAAAAAATTAATTGCGGTGCACCTTAATCATCAAAGGAAGTAATTTATTATCTAATAGGCACTTAAAGTTATCAGTGTGTCTTTGATAGCACGTACGTTGGGGTAGCCCAAATAGCGACAGAATCCTGAAGGATTGAAGGATGATGAAACTCCGTTTTCCTATAAGTATGTATATAAATTTCTCTCTAAAATCTGTACTGGGCAACAATAAACTGTACTATAATGTACAAATTTGTATGAAAAACAAAAGCGCCTACACAAGAACATTGGACACGTTTATTATATTATCTTCATTGGATTCAAACACATCAATCACTGGTGGCACATGAATTATCGAAGGAAAGGCGGTGTACGGGAAGCCGTCTGTCAAACACGGCGGCTAATTGAGAAACCGTGTCTTCTGGAGTATCGCATCACACAACCATCGTAAAACTCGTCTCCAGACGACTTAGCGAGCGTCGAACTTAGACGCACGTGTTGACGCCGGCGACGAGCGATTCGTCATGACTTGACAGTAATAAGACGTTTATGCGTGCACACGCACAGTCTGCATGCACATAGAGTCACGCAACCTGAGGTCTGGTTACAACCGTGGTGTCGGTGTGGTTGTGTTCACCAGTTTGATTTAGCGAACGTAACAAACGTTGGATAAGGTTTGTATATATAGATCAGGTTTGCGCGGTTAATTCGTTGGTGTACGTTGCTGCAGACCTGCAAGTGCTCGAGATGGAAACACGCTAAACAATATTTACATGTAGACATATATATATATATATATAGTAATTTTCATTTAGCATACACATAATTGAAAAGAAATCTCCATAAACCAATGGCTTCGTTATCCACCGGTTGCTATTTACAACTTATCGCTTTGCTTGTCAATCTTGTTAAATCGTATTATAAACTAGTACCCGGCGTTTTCAATTCTGCATTGTTCAAGAACTTTACAATTATGCCGTGTCCAAGAGCTTTACAAATCCGCACTGTTCAAGAACAGTACAATTATGCATAATTGAAGAACTTTATAAGTTCGCACACTTCAGGAACTTTATAATGCTGTACAATTCAATAGCTTTATAATTCCGCACTGTTCAAGAACGTTACAATTCAGCAAACACACATAGCTGTGCAGTGTGCACCAAGTATAATCCATGTCCGCGATCAAGATGGTAAAACTGAAAAAGGCAACGCATTGTCTCTTTCCAGACGATGAAATTACAAACCAGACAAACACAACATAAATCAATCACGGCGAGGACGTATATAAAAAACGCTCCATCCGTAAATTCTGCATTATTTAGTTACGAGAAATAACGACGCACTTAGTGCATGCAATATTGGCAATGGTGATTTATATATATATAATGCAAACTATAAATGTAACATCACAATTCAATCATAAACATACACCGTTTCTTATAAAATGCCAGCTTAGTCTTCTTTTATAGTACTTATTCATAGTAGGGTAAACACATGTGGCGATTCAAAAACAGTAAAAGCATACGCAGTGTAAGATGTTGGTTACATGTAAGATGGCCTTTGTGATTACAAGAGTAACTAATTCCCCGCCGGATGTGTCAAGTGGCTACGTCTGTGATGAAGGCAGATGTTCTTGAACAGTGTCGAATTATAAAGCTCGTGAATAATGCAATATTATAAAGCTCTTGAACGGTGCGGGTAAAGTTCTGAATTGTGAAACAAAATGTACGAAGCCATTGGCTTATCGAGAGCCATCACTTTCATACAGCTGTATATGTGTGTAACCCGCTCTTATCAATGAATTTAGTAATCTTCCTCCGGGAAAATTTGTATTTTCTGATACATATAACTGATATGACTGTACTGTTACCAATGCTGTTTTGTATCATCTAGTTTAAAGAAAGCATTTTAAATATTATATATTTTCATAACTACTAAATATATATTAGCATGTAAATTGCTTACGGACTCGGTTACATTCATAGTTTTGAAAATATGGTAAGTTACCTTTCCGAGTCCTAAACAGCACATGTCGGAGCAGCGCTCAGAGCCAACAACTACAGAGAGTGGATGTTCAACATCATCAAGAAAAAGACACCAAGTGCAGACAAACAGACCAGCCAAATACCGAACATCCCTTTACCATACGTGCGCAACCTGTCAGAGAAAATGACCACCATTTTCCGGGAACATGGAGTGGGGACGTACCACAAACCGTACAACACCATAAGATCCATCGTAGTGAACCCCAAGGACAAAACCCCCAAGAACAACATGTGTGTGGTTATATATGAGATAGGATGTCCGGACTGTCATCAGACCTATGTAGGCGAAATCAGCTGATGAAGCTTCGTTCAGAGCAACATAGTACTCGGAAAGGCAACTTACCATAATTTCAAAACTAATAAATATATAATTAAATAAGCAAATTTCTTAATTCACAACTATATAAATTCGACTCACTTCGACGTTTCGACCGCCCCCCCCCCATCTCTATTCATTGTAGGTGTAGTCTTTCTAATCCAGATGGCCTCTTTGATCCATCGCGCACCTCTGTCTGTCTCTCTATCAACTACTCTTGCACCCTCCCAGTCTTTGACACAGTTGTGTCTGTACGCATGGTCAGTTATGCCCGACTTGTGTTCAATGTTTGTCGAGTATTTCCTTTTTTCCTCGAGTGAAACGTCTGGTTGTCACGGTTTCGACTTCTTTCATATGTTCTTCTAGTCTTGTGCCAAGTGTTCTTCCCGTTTCCCCGTTTTTCTTGTTGCGGGTCTTACACGGGATTTGGTATACAGTCGGTCTTCTTTCTGTCTTTGGTGTACTAATATTTTTATGAGATTTCGGTATGGTCTGACAGTGGACGCTATATTATGATGTTTCAGTATGCGTTGTAACGGTTCTGTCACGCCTTAGACATATGGTAAAGTAACCATGCCTATGGATTTGTCTCTGTTATTCCTGTCTTTCTCCTCTGCTTTAGCGCCTTCATGATGTGCTCCTCCTCCTTCTGTCTGTCCTCTGGCTCCGTTACGATGTTACTGCATTTGTCTAACAATGTTTTGATGACACCCAGTTTCTGATGTAGCGGATGTTGTGAACTAAAGTTCAGATACTGGTCGGTGTGGGTCTTCTTCCGATACACTAGGAGTTTGATCATTCCATCCCCATTCCGCACCAGCAGTGTGTTTAGGAACGGCAGTGACTCCTCACTCTCTTTTTCAAACGTGAACTTGATGTTGCCTGTCGCATCAATGGTGTTGAGGTGATCTGTCAGTTGTTGTTGACACCCCTTCCTCACAATTTCCATTACGTCATCTACGTATCGCTTCCATAGTCTTGGCTGACATGTTACTGGAGCTGTCGCGATGGCATGTTGTTCCAGCCATTCCATGAATAGATTGGCTATTACCGGTGACACCGGTGACACTGCTGGTAGATTGTGCTACTGAAGCTGAAGTATGTTGCTGTTACAACAAACTTCAATAGCTCCATAATGTCATCCACATGTAGATTTGTCCTTAGTTTCAGTGTCGAGTCCTCCTCTAGTAATTTTCTGATGATGTGCAATGTCTCATCTATTGGGGTGTTGGTAAATGACACTACATCATGTGACAAGAACATTTCATCTTGTTCGATTATCACACATGCCATTTCATTAGCTAAGCTAAGTGCTTGGAGTTATTGACGTTGTGTGTGGTCTTCCCTACGATGGGTCTTAGAAGATCCGCAAGTGATATTGATACAGTGTACTATATGGACCCTGTGTTAGTCGTCCACGATAGTCCAAGTGGGTTGCCAGGCTTGTGGATTTTGGGAGTACAGTACATCCTTGGTACATTACCTGTTGTAGGGTACAGGTACTTGTACTGTTCATCTGTGATCTTATCCTCCTCTTTCAGCTTCTTTATGATGGATACCAACATTCTCTTGTATTTGGGAATAGGGTCTTTCTTCAGTTTTTCATGTCTTGTCATCTGATAATATGGTTGTGACTTTCTGTTCATATTCGTCAGTGTCCATTACTTCTGTGGCTTTTCCCTTGTCTGCTGGCGGAATCATTATGCTCTTTTCTTTCAGTACTTAAACATATTTTTTTAAACTTAGAAGTATTAATCGTGATCTTGATATTATGCGAGTCTCCTTCAGCAGCGTTCTCTTTATTAGGAACACTGTGTAACTAACTTGTATCTTTGACACATAATAATTACATTAAATATGATGGGGAGTTCGTTCCAGTTTCTGGGCGAAGGTACAGAAAAGCGAGCAAGTTGTAGGAAAGATGGTGTGAGTTGTCTGGGCGTAACAGAAAGACGCAGGAGACAAACCAAGCAATGTCTGTGTTCTACAGACAGTGCACGATGTGTAAGCGTTGTCAATTTATACAAGACACAAAACGTACCTGTTTCTCCGAATAGTTAACTATCTCGGTCTTCCGTAAATCTGGAGCAACTGTTTCGTAATGCGTCGAACGCGCTGTGCCTCTCCACCAAGCGGTAGTGGATTCACAAACAACGCCAGTCTCTCTCCTCGTGCGCGCCACGCAGCGAACAAGCAACAAAGTCGTCGATATGGATCTCTGTCAATTGAAGATACGATTCTTTTCCAGTATTTTGCATCTTTCGCGCTGAACGAATCCAAATTGGAATCGATCTAGCCCAGCGGTGACATTAAAATGCCTCGACTGCTCCAAGCATAATCTTGACCCACCGTCAAACGCGGCGAAATTTGCGCACATTTAATTTTCCCAGCACGCCGTACTTGATAAATAAAACACGGCTCTGTCACTCGGAGCGAACTTGAGCATATTCACTCATAAGACGACAGCCGGGTGCTGCAGCGGATTATGCTATTATCATAGGCATTACCTGATTTATATACCCTAAACACTGCGACAATGGCAACACAAATAACTATGGCGCGCTGCGGTAATGCAATTGTTGGTGTCCGTCTCCGGGGGAGCGAAGACAACACCGGAGACAATTAGGCGGGTGGACTTCGTTCGTTGTCCAGGTCCCAACGCAGCGTGTACTATGTCAGCCTGCAGGGAAGCCGGTGCATTACCACATTGCAAAGTTTGCGTAAATTCCCGTCTTCCCGACGGGTATCAATTGTGTGTAAATGTCCACCAGGCAGCTCTGAGCTACCGCCACCTAATCACTTCGTTTTGTCTGATTGTAAGAAAACGTGACATAGAAAATGTATTAAACTTCTCACCTGCCGTTGTCATCATCTCATTGACATGCTGATCGAGTTTAATCAAAATCTAATATTTTTAGCTCTTACAAAATGCCTGTATGTATGACACCCGTCAATATTTACAAATGGATGCAGGCAGTAATCCTGCTAAAGTGTCAACTAGCCAAATTGCTGCCAAATACCCTTCCGCTAAAAGTAAAATCAGCTAGAAAGACACCATTTTACTGTCAACAGCTTCTACAATCACGTCTAGAAATCTGACTACTCTAATGCACTTATGTCAGAGCAAGTGAATATTGTAAAAAAATCATTTCTCAAAAATATACTGCACTTTTTTTTCGTCTGTAACCAAGCAGGAAGTCTAAGTGTCCTGACCCCATACACGTGTCAGCTCGATCCTACAGCCGTTATTAGATTTGACTGTCTTTCACGGTCATATGAGATATCACTTATGGTGTTGTGCACTTTGAACAACGATTTTGATTCGATAAGGCCCCAAAGGGGATTGTTCGCATTTGTAAAATCGCATGCTAATGACAAATTGTCAGTTCAAACACGTTCGACGGCGACACTCGCGAACATGTTAGCTTTGATCCTATCGAGATGTCTCAGCTCGTACTGGGAGTTTTTAAGCTTGCGTGGCGATACAGCGAAAGTAAACAACTATGCGGGTTCGTTTGTAATTTTACGGATTTCTGTTGCTAGTCGTCATGTTACACCAGCGATTAATTGTCTGAATTTTTTACAAAACGTGTGCGTCATTTATTGATTGTATTTTTATAAAGAAAACACATGTCCGAGTTGTCGGGCCGATAATCGGACAATTAATCGCTCCTGTAAACGGACCACGACTTTTGGTCACACTATTTAACGTTAATTGTTTCTTTTAATAAATCAAACGCTTACATATTGTTACAAGTTGTTAGCTTACAAAGTAATTCCATCAGGGCCAGTAATGTTTTTCTCGTAAACAGCCTTCGATTATACATAATTCCACTAGCTACGCATGCAAAAACCTGGAATTGCATAATGCAAGAGCCCCGACGGAAAAAATAACAACCATTGCTGACGCGCATTACACAGAAGTACAAGTATAATGGTTTTTTAACGAATGCTCGAAACAAACAAACAAAGCGCTGTTTCCCCACATAAACTACGATGCATCACCCGACACGCCACTTTATCACGAAAGCATTTGCCCAGCCAATGGCATTTCGCGTCGCGTGGATGCTTTCCGGAAAGCGATATATTGTGAATCTCATAAACTGTTGGTCGCCATTTTGTTCGTTATCATAAATCACGGACGTACTAAGAGCTTGTCAGCGTTATCAAGCAATTTAGCTACAAAGCTAACAGCGCGAAGCTAAAGAGGCAAATACATTGTTTTGTACTGAAACCTCGTGATAATGTTTCGTGTTCGTAATGATAATCATTCTAATTATGAACCGTCGAAGGATTGTAATATGCAGCTCGTCATTATTAGGTTAATGTCAAGAGGGGAGGTAGTGATTTCATGATTTGCATTTACTACGGGAAGGCAGGGCAAGATGAACCACCCAGCTCCCAGAATCTGAATCAAATTAAACTATAGATCAATGTATTTTTATAATATTCTATGGAGGTGCTTTTTATACACAAAAGAGGTACAGAAGACCAACCGCGCAAAAGGAACCACCTGAATGCAGACTACAAATGAACATGATTCAACTGTTAATGTTGTTGTAGTCCCTTTGAAACATCACAAACCATCTGTTATAACATGGTTTACGCTATTTTTGGTAAAGATATTGATGAAAGTGTGCAATTCGATAATATCCTCAAAAAGGTCGTCACGTAATGTTTTCGCGATGGCGATACATCTAGAAATCGTCAGGACTGCAAACTCTAGATGTGCTTCAAATATCATGTTTTTGTGACTAAATGTACAATTCATTGATATTATTACACGGATCGCCTGTACCCCGCTTGCCCAAACATGGTTCCTCTTGCCCGGTTCCTTTTGCCCAAAACTCGGGATGCACATGCGACATCTGACGACACCAAGTTCGAGTGTCTGACAATGATGCGTTGTCCTTGCATTGCCATTTATACCAGCAAATGATAATCGTTTCGGCCTGTACACATAACAGTTAATGCAAACTACTAATTTTCAACTATAATTAACAATTTCACGCCAGTGGTTTACTCCGAGTTCGTTTTCAAAGTGGTAGATTCTGGTAAAATCTCAGATCCCGATGGCTGACGTCCTGGGAAACGTCCCGCTAATTGACCAATAATAGTCGAGCTGTAATGCCGGATGTAGCGCGTTGAATTCGCGCGTTTTGTTCGACATATATATATATATATATTATATATATATATATGAATATGCCAGCTCAGTGGTTTATCGTATTCCCTTCGATCTAGACGCTAAGGTACGCTTTTATATGCAAGGACAAAATTGATGCTATGTCATACCAAGCGACATGCGGACGTAACATGTTTCCAAGTTACAGCAATAAAGTAAATTCGACGATGATTTACAACTTAAATTTGCCGAGTCTGTTGTATGGCTATAGAGTATGAATATAAACATGTCACTACAATTACGCATAAAACAACTTACATCGTTCAAAGTGTCATAACCACGTGAGAAAAAATCACTGAAATGCTAATAAACGGTTAGCCATTCGACCAGCAAACTGGGAAGAGTAAGAACCTGTGACGTCAGTCTGTCGTCAACAAGGTTATTCTAGTAAACAGGTAAACTAATGGCATAGTATTCGTGATTGTAGCTGCGAATTATTAGTTTTTTATTAACTCTTAGATTCACATAAGCTCTCAAAATGCCCTTCGTTTTAAATGGGGACGCGTACTACGAAATCACAGTAATGAAACTTTATTCTAAACATTATTTGAAATTCGCAGTATAATCCCAACAGTCAAATAATGCCAATAAAATCGGGGTCCTATGCATCTGTGTTGTTTCACTTTAATAATTGCATTTTTTATTAAATGAAATATTGTACCACTTTTCCTTTCAGTTTAATCATGACATTGTTATTTCCCACTCTTTCCTTTCAGTTTAATCACGACATTGTTATTTCCCCACTCTTTCCTTTCAGTTTAATCATGACAGTGTTATTTCCCCACTCTTTCCTTTCAGTTTAATCATGACATTGTTATTTCCCCACTCTTTCCTTTCAGTTTAATCATAACACTGTCTTTTCCATTTAATAGTTGCATTACTTTTAATAGAGTTTACTAAAATGGCAGAACAGAGTTTATCTTTTTAGCGTGATAATTACACCATTACTTTACAGTTTTGTTGACATTTATGATTTATGTATGTACAATCAATGTGCATATGTATTAAACACACACATTCACAGACACACACACCCACCCACCCAATTTGTACATAGTGGGAGTTTACAATGATTGTTGACTTAAACGTAATTTCTGCGAATAGCGTCATTTTAAATGAGAGTAAAACTCCCAAATAGTTATGCACCATTATGAGTCAGTTAACCGACGGACATATCATTGTTCATTCCCTTTAATAAAGTGCAACAAAAACAACAACACAAATACTATAGTTTCTTGGTGACATCGATACCCCATAGTCCCGTTAGACACATCCATTTGAGATGAGCACCACTTTCCAGGAGGTATCAAGCAGAATTTGACACTGCGTGAACAGCTTTCTTGAAGAAATTGGTGCAATAAATCTGCTTGACAGTCGAACAACAAAGATGATTGATCTTTGCGATGCCTGCAGGTTATGCCTGAGTGAATATTGCATTCTCTTCACATACCACCAATCACTCATTGCAGCTGGAATTGTTATTAATGTTTTTAAGGATTCACAAATCTTTTGAAATTGATCAAACTTGATGGTTAATAACAGACCATTAACAGACCAAACAAGAAACAGGAGTGGCATGTCTTGCCCAACCACTGCCTTGCACCATCCAGGAGTGGCATGTCTTGCCCAACCACTGCCTTGCACCGTGCAGGAGTGGCATGTCTTGCACAACCACTGCCTTGCAGGAGTGGCATGTCTTGCCTAACCACTGCCTTGCAGGAATGGCATATATTGCCCAATCTCTGCCTTGCACTGTGCAGGAGTGGCATGTCTTGCACAACCACTGCCTTGCACCGTGCAGGAGTGACATGTCTTGCCCAAACACTGCCTTGCACCATACAGGAGTGGCATGTCTTGCCCAACCACTGCCTTGCAGGAGTGGCATGTCTTGCCTAACCACTGCCTTGTGGGAGTGGAATGTCTTGCCCAACCACTGCTTTGTCTTGTCCAACTACTGCATGTGCTGTGCAGGAGTGGCATATCTTGTTCAACCACTGTTTTTTCTATAAATTAATTAATACCACTACATGATCAATCTTGTCTTTTCCCCTTAAGTCATACTTTTATATTTGCAATACACTTATTAAACATTGCACAATTTACAAGAACATAATTTAATAAAACATCTTATTTATTCTCTACTGGAATCGTATGCCAGCAACCATCCATTTGAGAGATAAGTGAGAAATAAAAAAGTGTGAAGAAAACCTGCTCTGAAAGCTAAATGGAAGACTTGTCATATAAAACGAAGACATGGCACATTAGTTCTAAGAATTGATCCATTTCCACGACATGTTGGCTCATTTTCAACAAAATGCAAATCCAACGGCTGATACTAACTCGACCACAATCACAACTGCTATGTTTTTGTACAAAACCTTCCTTTCAAGAAAACAGTCACACGCATTAATGGACAACTGTTGTTTACATCCCAGTCATTGCTATATCTCACTCATGCTGACCTGGCTGCCCTCAGAGTAACGGAGCAGCACCAATAAAATCAGTCATGCTCGAGCGGTTGCAAGGCTTGCTGTGAGGGGGCGACACTGTTCATTAGCACCGGTTGAGTGAGAATCACTGTGGCAACGCTTGGCTGTCCCGTCACATTATACGGCTGCGTCTGAAGTTGATTGGCTGTGGTACCAAGCGTCAGTGCGGTTGTTGTCGCCGGCGTGGGATTGGAGCTGGCTATGGTGACGGGCATCGTTGCTGCAGTCGTGCCCTGTCCGAGCATCACCGTCGGCGACAACAGTGAATTACCCACAAGTCTCGAGTTCTGCATCGACACCATCTGCACGGACACGCTCGGCAGACTCGATGGAGGGTTAATACGCTTCTCTTTTTGGCGGCGATTACAGAACCACACCCTGACAACCTCCTTATCCATCTGTAAGCTCTCTGCCAACATCGTCACTTCCTCCGATGTCGGCTTCGAGTTCACTAGGAAGCTTTTTTCCAGGGCGACACGCATCGATGTCTCGATGCTCGTTCGCTTCTTCCGCCGCCTACTGGCACCATCTGGTGACATCTGGGATGAACTAAGCACGTTGGGGTTGGTCGTTACGCTGTCTGCATCTTCCAGCCACTTCTGAAGCAGGGGCTTCAGCTTGCACATGTTCTTGAAGCTGAGATTCAGGGCCTCAAAGCGGGATATCGTTGTCTGGCTGAAGTCATTGCCATACAACTTGCCCATGGCCAGACCGACGTCACCTTGCGTGAACCCTGACAGAAAAATTAACACACTGCTACACAGGACATTAGTGCAATATGCATCAAGCAACCAACTGACTAAATATGTAAACATGTTCATTTGGAGAACGAGTAAAAATGGCCATTTACACAGTGTACATACATACATCCATATATGCATACATACGTAGAAGTCGATTTCCAGAGTAATCATAAATAACATTTGTTATGAGGTAATTCACAATGGGAGTTATGTAAAATGTCTAAATCTGATCGGTGGAATATTCGCGTGGCTCGGAACAATCACAGACGCCAGGCATAACATCATGAACAATCGATTTACACCCATCTAACATCCAGTACAAACCCTAAAACCAATGTTACTTTTCTTCCAAGGGGTCGGAGATTAACCCCCGAAAGGTTGGCACCTGAGGTGAAAGCCATGTAAGAGGAAAAGATTAATATACCCACATATACCACACATGTTTGCTTGATTATAGTCTGATTATGACTGGACCTTTGGAATTTGGCCACGCTATGCCTGAGCTACAGCGGCGTGTCTCCCAGACCTTTTTAATGTGCTGTCATTACTGTAGTTATGTCATCAGTCAAACCGAGACAGCGGAGAAGCTGAAGTTACAGTGGCACAGTGGCAAAAAATGTTGTACACCATTTGCTTCAGCCACATGTGGAGGTTTTTGTGCACCCCGCTAAACAACCCTCTCTAGACTCACCCCTGACTAGCAAAGGGGAAAATGCAAGGTTTAGAAGCTTTTCATGCAGCAATTACAGACAATCAGCTGGACGGAAAGAAACAAGTTCTGGCAATCACAGATGAGAACTACAATGAACATAATATAAAGACAGAATAAACTGCTTTCCAGGAAACGCACGTTTTAGGAATAAAAAATGCAGCATTGACAAACCAAATTATCAATAACATCAGCACATTGTCTGATGATCGTAAATGGAAATATAAAGACATACCAAGTTCTATTCGTCTCCTTTTGAAAGTCTTAGCAAACTGCTCCAGTTCTTCCAAGTCTATGTTTTCTTCAGCCTGAAATCACAAAACTTGTAATTACTCAGCCACAGACATGTACAAACTCTCGTCTGGATGCGGGAAATCACCAGGAAGATTTCGGCACTAGACACATCATTTAAATGTTGCCTTTAGACAGCATCACTTCATTTTGGCGATAAACCCTGCATTTACATGTAAAATTAATACTGCATACTAAGAGTTTTAAATAATGCAAACACGATTCTAGTGGTTTTACAGAAAACAAAAGGCATGCTGAAAATGTTTATTATTACATGTATAGGTTTTGAACCCACAATCTATACATTATTGTTTTTTTATCATGTGCCTTGTTGACAATGTAATCGAAGTCTAAAGACAGCTCAAATGTAGTCTACCATAGACAAGCTGTTGCTACATGTGCACTTGTGTTATACCACACGTAGCATAATTATATATAGCTATTAGGGAGCACTCTGCTTAGCAGATCCAGAGCAATTTGATTCTATTAAGCAGCTGATTCACTTAAAAATAATCCAACTGTTGCAGATGCGAGTGCATGATGAACAATTGAGGTGTATTTTGTCCATATTGAATTACTCCAAACAGTGGATATGAAATTATGGAAACTGCTATTATTGAATGACCAATTTTCTTAGATACACTGTTGATGAAAATAACAACTTAGTTATGTAAATCTGGAGAGGTCTAGTCCAAAGTGCAAATGCCAGAATAAAAATATTTCCATTTATGTAGTTTTACTTGTATAATTTGTTACGGCAAAACACCGATCTATAGTAAAAAAGATAAGTTCTTATAAATGCAGTATCCAGTCCACAGGACTGCTCAAAGTGCTCTACACTTTACTCCCTGGCAGACCTGTTCAATCGTACACCATCTTGATTTCTCTGGGAAGCATTCAGCCATACTGCAATTAATGCGTGAAGACTTCGTACACAAATATCCACCACTGCCTATAGCCAGGTACACATTCATTTAGTTAAATGAACTGAACCAACGTAGAATGAATGAACTTGCCCAAGGTTCGACACAGTAACATAGGATTCAAACCTGGGTTCTCTCAGTTGAGAGTCCGAAGTGCTAGCCACTGCACCACTGTGCTCCACAAACAGCTCAGTCAAATGGCTTTGAGGTTTCCCAGGAGAAGCTGCTATTACGGAAAGCACAATAATGATAAGATGGATTTTTTTTTAATTTCAAGTTGAAAATACTGTTGCCAACCAAAAAATATGGCATATCTGATTTTCACTTGTAATTATATACTGAATGTGGTAGTAACTCACTTCTTGCAAGGGTGCTATCGTGATCTGTTGTGGCGTTGTTGTAGTGGGCGTGGCAGGCGTCACCGACGTTGTGACATCCTTTGATACATCGTTTGATGCGAGCAGAGACGACTGACTGGAAAAACTTCGCTGTAACTGCAGCTGTTCTGCTGGAAGCTGCAATTGCTGTGACTGGAGCTGTTGCTGCAGCTGTTCCTGCTGCTTTTGCAGCTGTGCTTGCTGCTGTTGTTGCTGAAGTTGTTGTGTTTGTTGTTGCTGCTGCTGGTGCTGTAGCTCCAGTGCTTGCTGTAGCTGCTGTGTGCTTGCTGCTTGTGGTACAACTTGCAGCTGTGGCGTGGGTCGTGTGATCACAGCTGTGGGCAGCACCTGTGGAACAACCAAACGTCCTTGTCACTAGAGCTGTTCACCATATGGTGTTATTTTTATGCAGTTTTGAAACTGGTACTTTTATCCACATGGTCATTACATTATCAATTGACAATACTTGAAGCTTCCATACATAACAAATACTCAAATGTGGACTCAATATAAATCTGCCAGTATGGCAGGAAAAAGGATAGGGAAAGTTGATTCTAAACATCGGTAGGAAATGGTAGGCAGGTCCAGAAAAAAGGTGGGAGACTGGGTGGCTTAGACCCCCCACCACACACCCCTCAATAAGCAAGTGTTTTCATCCACATCTTAACTATAGCCTGTTGCTACAGATGTCATAACAATCTTGTCAAATAGCGGCTAACACTGTAACTGGCGCCATCTGGTGAACACAGATGAATGTACATCATTAATAAAAGACGGAAATGTCTGCATGTTGAGAAGCGTGGATTTGCATCTGTGTAAATAAACATGAGCTGTGCAGACCTGTACCTTGCTTAAGCGGAAGCAGTACAGGCATGCAGAGACAGTACAGTTAGAGACTTAGCAAGAGACCTGTCTGCCTGTCTTCAAGACCAGCAGATGACTGGCCAAAACAGGTAATTACAAATGATAAGACTGGTGGAATTTAGAGCGGGCCAGTTGGGCATTAGCTTAACTAATAGTTCCAAGTCTAGAGACCCACATTAATGACTATCATTGGCACTGGCAGTGAAACAAATTGAATGGATCAGTACTAATTAAATAAATGGTTCAAGTGACAGTGGTTTGTCATTGAAAAAAACGAAACTGGCCAATAATGGCTGTGATTGACGTGAATGTCTACCACACAAGCCATCCGTGCGCTAAAAGGCATACCTTCGATTAATTTAAGACTGGCAAAAAATTATTTCTGGTTACGGGCCTGCAGTTAGACAAACGTGAACCGTACCTGGTTAGGCAGCAGTATCGGCTGCTGTAGAGTGGTCGAACTCAAGAAGACCACCTGTGGTTGCGGCTGCAGATGACCGACTGACTGGATAGCGGTCGTCGTGGGAATCAGGTGTTGAACATCCGACAGAACCTTCTGTTTCACTTGCGCATCCGTCGAGCCCGTTAGTATCTGCGCCGATTGCAGCAGGGACTGGGGCAGCACCTGTATTGGCTGTACTTGCGGCTGCGACCCTACAACAGCTGTTGCCATCGCCTGCTGCTGCATGGGGTCCAGCTGCTGTGGTACAGCTGGTTGTTGTTGTTGCTGCTGCAGCAGCTGTTGTTGAGACGCCAACTGTTGCAACAACTGGAAAAAGAAACATCCAGTGTGTACATCATTGGGATGAGAGCTGATACTGCTCACGAACTCTGCCTTGGTCAGGTGTGCTAACTAAATGGTGCAGTTATCAGGGGCAAATCTAGGATTTAACAAAGGGGTTGTACCCATCACCCCCTTGAAGCTTATCAAAAGCCTCCAACAGCACGCCCCTTACGGAAATCGAAAACATCCAATTGCACCCTCTTTGAGACAAAAAAATGGGTGTGCCCCCTACACCCCCGGACCCACAAAACACATTCAAATACATCCAGGCAACTAATCCCCCGTTGATGCTCGTTCAAGCAAAACATGGGGTATATACCCTTATGGATCAGTGTCTGGTTATGATTTCATAATCAAATGGGTCATGATGTGGCCAATGTGAACAAAATGGCACTTGAACTTCTGAATTATTTAAAAACCAAATGACAAAAAATGACAGTGACAATAGAGAAAAAGTGCTCAAACTTTGAACTGACCAGGCATCATTCGGTGTGTGTAATAAATATAAAATAGTACAGTGGAACCTCACTATTAAGGTCACCATTTTGACTGGACAAGTGACCGGAATAGTGAGGTGATCATATTAGTGGAACTAACTTTCTATATCATGTTACTGTACTGAAAATCATTTGGGACTGCCCTAGCGTGACCTTAATTGCGAGGTGACTGTAGTACCGATGTGACCGTAAAGCGAGATTCGACTGTACATTTATAATAGGGATCTGTAGCGCCACCTACGGCAGTCCTCCTTGACAGCTGGCAGAGAGGCACAATGGCATGGCCTTTGGCCTTAGGTCAATATGTGACTATTTGTGTTACTTCACCACAATCGCTGTGATTTGAAGGGGCTATGTCAGAAATATTCCATTGTGTGTAAATATAAGATATTGTTATTTAAAGGGAGGTACCGGTAGTCTATTCCTCTACCCTGAATTAGCTACCGTAGCAAATTGTAACACAAAGTCTGCTGTGTTGAATGTGGGAAAATGGGAAATTGTTGAACATCAAAGGGTATTGCAGTTAATTCAGCCCGCTTTGGTATTATCGCCAATATAGCTTGTTTTGAAACTGGATGTTTTGTTTAGCATTTGAACATGCTCCGAGGTGTATCTTCCAAACTGTGAACGTTGTTACGGGATTAATAAACACAATATAGCAGGCAATATATCTTCAACCTAGTTGTCATAGTTTTAAGAACATTATATTAATTAATAAATGAAAAAAATAGGAACATAATGCCTCCTTTTAAGGCAGGTACATTTCGTGCACATTTGAAGTCTCACCTGAGCCTGTTGGATCTGATGACTGAGCTGCTGCAAGTCTTGCTGCGTCAGCTGAAGTCCAGGGGGAAGCTACAACAAGAAGCACAACCGCTTGCAAACTGAAGGTCTCTGCCTCTACTAATATGCTAAGTTGTCATTGTCTTACAAGAAAGTGTGATCAGCCATTCCAAAATGAGCCACTTCTCGCTGACGGGCCAAAACACTACTGCAATGATTCTTTTTGAAAATCAGTTTCCATCATGAAACGATCCAAAATAGACTAATCTTTCATGTGTTAGTTGTGTAAATGATATGCATATTACACAAATGGGTTTATTTTGATGGATGGAAATATACACCATGCCATAGTTAAAGTTATACACAACACAGATTTAAATCCATTTACAAAACGCCCATTCAAGTTCTATACAACACAACACAATGTAACCTAAAGTTATATAACTAATAAATACACTGCAAATTATGGCAATTCAAAAGGTTGAGTGGTATTGGTCTGTATGTTTGACATCTCTCACCTGTAGAAGTTGTTGTTGTCCAAACTGTCCCTGGATGATGAAGCCAGTGGCTGGTTGTGACACTTGAGGGGTGGCAGCAGCCATGGGGGCTTGCAGGACATGAATCCCTGTCATCAGGGGCTGCGTGCCTATACCCCCAATCTGTGGCACATTTAATAATAAAATATAGTAAATTTATGTTTAGCATAGCGCATTTCCTTGCTAGTTCAAAGTGCTTTACATAAAAAGCATGGAATAAAAACAAACTACACCCATCTATATATATATACATAAAAACTGATTTATAAGTTGTGCTAAACAACAATAAACACATTAATTTAAATATCAACTGAATAAATGTGTATGTAATTAAAAACAATTGAAATAACAGTTTAGCCACTAAACTAGAAGATCTAATTTAATTAGTCTGCCACCAAGAGAATTAACTCAAGGAAGCCGTTGGCTTATCAAGAGTTCAAAATGTGTATCTACATATATTCTGCTCTTCTGAAGTATATGTGTCAATTTTGTTTTAATAAACATATTCATGCTTCTAGTACCCACACAATCAGCGCATAATCTGTTCCATTCATTTATAATCCTCTGTGATGTTCATACAACACTGGTAGAACTTGTTCATAAGAACTACCTGTTCATTAGCAATCACTGGCAACTATTTACAATGAGTGAATGACCTAGGTATAAAAAATAACTATGTTTATTAGTTGCCATTAAGTATCTTGCAACAAAGGGCATAAAGGACATAATGTTTCAATGGAGATTTTATACATATTTTCATTTGTGGTGACTGCTACCACATTGTGTCATTTGTGACAAATAACTGTCAATAAACAAAAAACATTACAAGGTGAAACACTACCAGGTATTTCTTACTACAGCTGTACATATATGCATGCTATATTAAAGGTGCGTGCATTACAAACTGCAAGTTATGGTAGGCTTATGTTCATGAATCACGATACATAACAGTAAATTACATAATGTTTCTAAAATTGGTACTCTGTGATCCAAACCATCACAACATGTCGTAAACAGGCATTGTATTGTTTCATCACTTATGTTAAGATCTCTACTCACCTGAACAATAGGTGGGGGTACTTTAGTGGTGCTGGCAAGGTTGAGTGCTTCTGCCTCAGCATTCTTCCCTGCCATGCTTCCCTTCTCCTCTTTAATAATGGCTGCAAACATCACAACACTTCTTCTTTAAACAGAGTTTTTCGTTACTTGTTATAAAGTCATGTTATTCTGTAGAAAATATATCTACTACAACAAACAAGCTGACTGCACAAATGTGTTTTAAAGTTCAAACCGTTTTGTATTGATGAAATTTAAGTGTATCTGGAGAAACTGTTTGTTTACAATGCAGTGTGTCACTCTCAGATGTGGCCTCAGGTCAAAAGCCATGATGACAGTGTATTGACATGCCTGCGACAGATCATGACCATTCTCAGAGCTTACTGTACAGTATATTAAGGAATTCTATTGACCATATAGAGAGTTTTGTAAATATTGAAGTTGACTGAACAGATGAATTCAATGGTTGTTGCTGCTTCATTACAACATATTTCGGTGGCCAATAAAAAACTTGATGTTAAAATAAATAATATATTCTACAGAATTTCTACTGTATTATCTGTATTTGTATAACGTGATTTTACATAAAAATTAAACGGAAAACTTCCCCTTAAAATTGACACTAGAACCCCGCCATGTTTATGACAGGAGACGACATACAGTTTGGGTGATCAGGACCAATTGACTGCGGAGGGTAACAAGATCATTTAATAAGATTACCAATTAAAATTACAAGCTTGCTCAGATGGCATGGCCCAATTTTGACTAATTTATATAGGATAAGAGTCAGAGAACAATAGAACATAGTACAAAATATATATTCATATGTTAGGGCAACTTTAAATAGTATAGTAAACATTGAAAATGTTCCTTTCATTTTCACAAGTACCTGGGAAATAAATAAAATAAATACTCTCAGAACTAGTGATTCGATGTCAAGTAAAGTTAGTAAAAAGTGTATTGCATTAACAAATAATTTAGGTAAATTTAGTTGTACATTATGTTCCAACGGAGAGAAATAAGTTGAGCACTAAAGTGGTGCCACCTAACAAATTAAAACATATTAATGCAAATTGGCACTAATAGCAATACTGGCATGTAAAAATAATTTTTCATTTTGGTAAAGGTGGAAGAAAAGGGTTTTGAACCAATGCTAAATGATTTTTTTATTTTGCTTGATGCCATCCTTAAGATTGGACATCACAGTGATGTGATGTTTTAAAAAAATGTTTTATTACTTTTATTTTATTGTGCTATTCTATATTATGGTTTGCGTCAATGTATATATACCTGTATACCAGGTCACTCATATTCACTTTGGCGTGGTCATTTTATATATATATATATATGACTAAATCTAAGAAGTTGAAATTATTTCATACAGTTGGGCCAGATTTAATAAGTATTGTTTTATTCTTGTATGTTTCAATATAAAGTTTTATGAAAGTTAAATAGTTAAGTCATAAATAATTATAATAAAAATAAGTTAAACTTTAATCATAATAAAATATTATACTATTTTTAGACAATGTTAAATATCCAAATGTGCGAAATAATATGTCACGTTAATGCCGTTATGAATAGGACTGCCATTGTGTGTCATCTGACATCACTGGTCTGGACAGTGGAGTGTGGTTAAATGCAAACACTAGACAGTTACAATGATTATTGATTTGTAAGTCAGATCACCGAGTTACACCGCCCAGTCACCAGTGTCCGATCACTAATAGTAATAATAGTATTATTGCGCCAAGTTGTGGACAATGCACAAAAGTCACACAAAACTGACAAAGTCAAAGATCTCCGACTCCCGCTCAGCGTCGCGCCGGCTTAAATTAATGATCTTAAAATGCAGATTTGTACTTATTCTGCGGAAGAGGCATTCACGGACGGTTCACGTGTGCCTATGAACGCACATGCTATTTGTTATTTACCTATTCATTAAGAAGAATATAATATGCAAATATCCGATTAGTACACCACAAGACAATAATAGCGGCAGCAAGTGCGCGGCCCCAAATGAATATGCATTTTCCGGTTTTGTCCTACTTACAGTCTACGCCTAAAAATGTATGCTACCTGGTTATCTAATGACTTTCATTAAACACAGCATTAGACTATAACAATAGTAGGACCAACGAACATTTGGTAGTAGTATACATTATGCTAAAATTTAAATATGAATATGTAAAAATCTTCATTATTACCTTGCTTTTCATTTGGGGAGGCAACGCCTTCCGCCATTTTGAATAATAAAATCTATCAATTATTCTCCGGATTTTTCCGACAACTAATAAGAATGCGGTATGCAAAAAGTAAACTAGTATTTTTGACGCAGAAAACATGTATACCATTAGTATTTATAGCTTTAGCCGAAAATATTGCAAGCAACTGCAATGTTTTACATATACAAACTTTTATTTTTCCAGCAGGTGCCCTTTTAATCCGCGAACATTTCCGATTTATTCCGAAAATGTATCCACTAGGTGGCGCAAGCACCTTCTCAGTGGGGTGGGCAGTCTCGTTGTATGGCGCCACTGGCACGATGGCTTGGTTCTCCACACGCAGTACTTGTGACGCAACCAAACAGTCACAAAATAGAGTACCCCGATAGCAGACCAGGCCACGTTGAGCCAACGTGGGCATTTTGCGTTAGCACAACGCTGGCAACCCATGTTGGGCCAACGTAATTTTGCTCATCGGCCCCAAGTTGGCCCAACATGTTGGCGAAACGTTGGTTTAGAATACACTTCCGCTGGGCCAACATTGGGCCAACGTTGGGCCACCTACGTATGTTTATTCCGGGTGTGATTTGTGCTGGTATGCTTTTGGTCTACACATTTGTTATATAGTACAAAATACACATGTGACAACATTGCATGGTCTTGGTTGTTAACAATATGTTTATATTAATATGGATCAGCTATACTCATCACATGAAACAATCATATTATATTACACTTAAAACACCCAAACACACACGCACGCACGCACGCACACACACAACACTCACACACACCACACACACACACAACACACACACACACAAACACACACATACACAAGCACACACAAGCACACACACACACACATATATATATATGCACACACGTACACACACTATACATATACACACATGCACACACACACGTACACCCGCACGCACACACACACACAACACACACACGTGCACGCGCGCACACAACACACACACGTACACATGTACACACACACATACACACAACACACACACGCAAGCGCACATACACAAACACACAAATCACACATACGTACACATGCACACAATACACACACACACATGCGCGCGCACACACACACACACACACACGACATACACAACACACGCAACACACGCAACACACACAACACACACAACACACACGCACACACACGTACACACACACACACACACACGTATACACATATGCACAACACACACACAGGTACACACACGTCCACACACACACACACACTTACACACACATACACAAGCACGTCCACCACACACAAATGCACACACACGTGAACACACCACACACACACACACACCATACATACACACGCACGCACACACACATACGTCCAAAACACTCACACACCATACACACACACGCACACAACACACACCATACACACACGTACACACACACGTACGCATGCATGCATGCACGCACGCACATACACACGTCCACCACCCACACACGTACACACGCACGCACACACGTATACACACGTACGCACGTACACACACACCCACGTCCACCACACACACACACACACACACACACACAGACATATATATATATACACCACACACACACACACCCAACCCCCCACACGCACATACATGTGTACACACCACACACACACAACATACACACACACACGTGCACACACACACAACACACACACACAACACACACACTCATGCACACACGCACAGCGCACGTACACACACGCGGACACACACCACACACACATACGTATACACACACATATGCACACACGTACACACACCATACATACACACACATGCACACACACGTACTCACACGTACACACGCACGCACACACACATGCACACACAACACACACAACACACACACACACACACCACACACACACCACACACACACACGCACACACACGCGCGCGCGGACACACCACACGCACACGTACACACATAAACGCACACACACATGTGCACACACATGCACACACATATGCACACATACACACACACACATATGCACACATACACACACACACACATAGACACACACACACACACACAACACTCACACACAACACAATATACAACACAACATACACACACACACACGTACACACATAAACGCACACACACATATGCACACATACACACACACTATGCACACACATGTGCACACACATGTGCACACATACAAACTCACACACACACACACACACACACACACACACACACACACACACACACACACACACACACACACACACACACACACACACACACACACACACACACACACACACACACACACATACACACTCACACACCACACACAACACAACATACAACACAACACACACAACACAACACAACAACACACACACGGTTACTGTGTTACTGTGTTTGTGGACAGAAGGAGGTTGGAGGTGGCAGTGCATGATGCTGCTGTAGTGTACAATGGGGAAGAAATGAGAAGACTGCCCATATTTCGCAATCTAGGTCTTAAATAGGGTGCATTCAGGAAAATAGGTTTCCTCGGCACTGATTGAAAGAGGGTGTTGTCAGCTGAAAAGCAGGTGATACAAGCAGCCATGACCAGTGGGAAGAGGAGGCAGGTTGCACAGGCTGATGCAAGTACCAGTGATGGTAGCAACGATGCTGGAGCATTCTAAGTGAGGCAGTATTAGCAGTACAAGTGCACCAAACGTTTAAATATGGTTTTCTCCGTTTTGTTTTATGGGCATTTTGTGTTGTTTTATGTCAACATATCTAGAAAAGTTACTAACTGATGTTTATGAAAATTGGCACATCACTGGAGCTATGAAAGATGAAGAAGATGCACTAAAATGATTGAAATTGTTTAATTATTTATAGAGATATAGCATACTATGTCCATGACGAAAATATATTTCTGTAACGTTTGTAAATAAATAGTCATATTTGTTTTAAAATTGAAATGTTGTTATTTCTTTTAGTTACGATACATTGGCAACATATTATTAAAATATCAGCTTATTATCTCTATAAATAATTTTGAAATAGTGACATGAAAGTACCGTACATATTTGTCTTCGGTGGCCATCTTGGGTCATGTGACTCGGCATAATTGGGTCATTGTCTCATTTTTTGTTTCTGACATTATTATACTCATTTGCAGCACATTTTACATCTTTACGACTTATAAAAAAATTACATCTGCCCTTAATTGAGATATTTCAAAGTTAATTGCAATTTAATTAATTAACTTTTTAAAGTTAATTGCCCCATGCCTGATGTATACCATATTATTTTTTGGAAAATTGAGAATTTGGCTAACATTGGCAGAATATCTCCAAGAATGATTGACCCAATGTTGGCCCAACATCTCCAAGAATGGTTGACCCAGTATTGGCCCAACGTTGGCTTAGGGTAGTTGACCAATGTCGGCCCAACGTTGGTATACATTGTTATACCCGAATATAGAAATGTCTAATTACGTGAATTGGGTCTGTCATTGAACCAACGTTGGCCCAACGATGTTCACCCAACGCCCACGTTATGCCAACGGTACCCTAGTTGGGCCAACATTGGGCCAACATGGTCTTGCTGTCTGGGTAGGAGCCACATTTTTGTGTTACTTCCGGATTTATTATATATATATATATTATATATATGTATATATATAATATATATATATATGTATATATATAATATATATATATATATAAGAATAAAGTGCTGCCAGCAATTTTGAAACGATACCCACTTTCGAGAATGTTTGCATCATAGAAAATGAGTTATGAAAACGGTTAACAAACTGCCATCCAAAGTGGACAAGGAATTTAAGCTTTTGGCCTGTCTCCAACGTTTTTTTTTATCTCCATGTACTTCTGACATATTATTTGTCTTTTGACTTTTTAAAACATATTCATGTTGCTAGTATTTATACAATCTGCAGAAAACTGCATTATTCCTAGGTCTAATATACTGTAGCCTATATGACACGCGGATCCTCAGTGAGATCGAATAGGTATATTTTCTTATATCTAATCTATAGTATGTTCCTACACTAATTTTACTTTGTGTTATCTGGCCCTTCTGTGGGGGCATATGCAAACATTTTAATTGTAGGACTATTGCGGAATGGCGCAGTTTCGACTCCACTCACTCCACACATGTATACTAATCCCGTTCAAAAAGACCCCCGTTCAAATCCCTCCGTTTTCCCGCTAAACCAGCTGCATAGCAATCAATAATTACTTTTAGCTCTTCAATGAAATATGCGTAGAATCTCAGAATTAAAACCTGCAAATATGGTAAAAACAAAATCCAAATGTACGAACGCCAAAAGAACTCCGCTCCCAAAAACAAAAGGAAAGAAATATATGGTCAACGCATTTACTCCTTTTTCGCCAGGTATGCATTGTCTTGAAGTAATTACTATTTTATTGCATCTATATAATTATTTGACGGTTGATGTCCGCGAACACTTATTCGGTCCTCTTTGAAATGGATTGCGCACAGTGTAATTTATAACAAAGACTTCAATGGCATACAGGTCCTCATTTGTATAGGCTATAACTCAGTGCTGTCAGATGACGTTTCAAACACTACTGTCTAAAGCCAGCTATTTGGGTGCGAATGCTGATAGTTTTGTTAAAGCTTTACAGTAGTTTACATGCACCGAATAAACGTTTATGATAAAACTATACAAATTGTTATATACAATATTTACGGAAGATATTCCTCTTCCAAAAAAGTTGGCTTGTCGCCATTTGTAATTTAATAGGAAACATCAGGACTGAAGACAAAGCAATAACTAGTGAAAATAGTTTGCAGGGTGCTCATCTTACCTATCTTTCCCCACATATCATATATTTTAATAGCAATTCCAACATTTCCAATATTTGTTTAAAATAATTGTCATAATAACTGCTGAGATGTTGGATGTTTCCGGCTATTCACCATTAAACAAGTATTTGTATAGTAGAAATGTTCAGGTTGATGGTTATACATGGATGGACATCCGACTGTGGTAGTGTATACGTGACACTGCACCATATTCAGAACGACTGCTATTGGCTTATTACGTTATCCGATTGCGCAATTGGCGCGGTACATCTGCTGTTTAAAAGGGCCCTGTATAGATTGCGCTATTCCACGGCAGAAGTATTTTGTCGGCCGACGCTTGGATTCTCCGGCTATTTATAGAAGAGTCTCGTGCAGGCGATATGTTTGCCGTCGTTAGTTTTCGGGAACACAAGACAAGCGTGCGCTGAGTCTAGTGATTGTGTTGTTGATAAGGATTTATTTATGACATATACTGTTGCATATTAACAACACTAAATAAATAAATCCTTATCAACAACACAATCACTAGATGCAGCGCACGCTTGTCTTGTGTTCCCGAGAACTAACGAAGGCAAACATATCGCCTACAGCACACTGTTCTATAAATAGCCGCAAACGCCAAGCGTCGGCCGACAACGTACATCCGCCGTGGAATAGCGCAATCTATACACTATATATAATACAGTGCCTCTTTAACACATGTATGTTTCATATATTTCGGTAGTTCTTTCCCGTTTCAGCTGGTGATGACCATGATGCCGACTTATCCCATGACCGCGAGGAAGCTCCACCCCACGTACCTGTTATATGATGACCTAGGGCTAATCAGTATCATCCATGCAAACATGACACATGACGAGGCGAACACGGTCACTGACGGTCTAACACCTGAGCAGAAACTCAATCTTGTCCGGCATCATTTCACGCCTTTGTCCGTCTACAGTTTTCCATCAACGCCGATGGACAGATGTAACCGATCCTTTCAAAGATCGTTCCTTCAGAAATGCCCATGGCTGGTGTACAGTTCAAAGTTAGATGGCATGTTTTGCTTAACGTGTGCCTTATTCGTCAAAGACAGAGCAGGAAAGGGTGCAATAGTCAACGGTCCGTTCAACAATTGGACAAAGATCTCCGACAACCTAGTCGGGACAAATGGCCATACCACGAAGGGCTATCGCGGCGAAGAGCCAAAGGACTACCCAAACAGCTGTGCAAAGGCAATCAAGAAATGCCAGCGAGAATCATTCCCCAACATCTTAGTGTTGTTGCAATTGGCCTGTACAATCCCCGTAACGTCATGCGAATGCGAATGAAGTGCTAGCGCTCTACGACGCCTGAAAACCTTCATGCGGGCCAGTATGGGCCAAGAACATCTCTCCTCGCTTGCACTGGTGCACATCCACTATGATGTTTTTGTTGATGTCAATCAAACGTTGAATTATTTTACAGACAGTTTCCCAAGGAAGCTGCAACTAAAGTCTCCTTTATGAAAACTAATGTGCCACCAAGGCTCTTACAAATGAATCAATCTGAATGATCAGAACAATCTGTCTTCTTAGGCTGCACATTAATTGTGATATCCCTACTGGTTTCAATCAAAAGCAATAATTTTCGGATATCGTGCCATTAAAGAAACTATTATATGAAAGTTGAATGTCGTTACAATTGTTGTTGTTATTTTTGCATATATGTTTATTTGTGACATCACTCACATCAATATTGGTCGTGGCGATGTGCCGACCTTGTAGCGGTGAAATAAAGTATGTGTTTATTGAACTCTTTTGGCGTTGTCTTAAGTTTGTGTATTTTCTTTGTTAGCTGTGAATGTTGTAAATATCACATTATTACTATGCACACCAATTTCCAACAATAATGGACGTTTATTTTTTGTCGGAGTTGAAAGTAGAATCGCTTACTAGGCGGTTAGCCAATGGTGTTTTGCCAGACGCTGACGCGAGATGTGGAGTCGACTTCAAGTTTGACGATGGGTCCAGTTTTCGTGTACAGTAATGGCGCTTAAATGCGTTAGCTAAAGGTGTATATTGTAACTTTATTACTTTCGTGGTATTGCATAAAGCCGAATATTCGTCATTTCAAGGTGACCTTGTTTGACCTTATCTCCATACTTACGATATCAGGTCACAACTCCACACCATACATCATTTTGACAGAGAGACAGTAATCTTTCCAAGCATATATGACATGACCATTAATTTTAGTAAAAGGAAACTCGATATACAACCATTGTAATGTTAAGACGTTTGCAGAAGCGCACAATTTCGAAAATTCATCATTTGATGGTGAGCTTGTTTGGCCTTAGACTCACGCTTACTGCACCACTGGGCAGCTATACGACAGGCGTCGTTTAAACGGGTAAATGTAGGGGAGAGAGAGAGAGAGAGAGAGAGAGAGAGAGAGAGAGAGAGAGAGAGAGAGAGAGAGAGAGAGCAATGAAGAAGATGAAGAAAGGTCAGGCACCAGGTTGATGAATTGCGAGTGGAGATGCTGGTGGTTGCTGAACGAGTTGGAATTTAGTGGATAAAAAGATTGTTGAACGAGAGAGCGGAAGATCCCAGAAGAGTGGAGAACGGGGCTGATAGCCTCGATATGTAAAAGAAAGGGAGACGTGCATGACCTTGGAAAATACAGAGGCATCACTTTGCTGAGCCATATGTTGAATGTGGTGAAAAAATATTCTCCAGAAACTACTGTACGCAGACGATCTGGCAGTAGCAGCGGACGGGGAAGCGTACCCCCAAGAACAACTGACAGAATGGAAGGATAAGTTCAGCAGACATGGACTGAAAGTAAGTCTGGAGAAGACGGAGGTACTATGGGTTGGGAGCGGAAGAAACTAAAACAAGGAGCGGAAGAAACTAAAACAAAGAGACAGATTTGCATACCAGGGTGGAGCGATATGCGTGGACGGCAACTTAAATATTGAAATTCACAGGAGAATAAAGGCAGGGGCGAACGCTTGAAGGAAAGTGGAAGGTGTGATGCGAAACAGACGCATATCGCGTAAGCTCAAAAGACTGTGCTCAGCTCATGTGTGACTCCTGCATACATGTATGGTCTAGAGACTATGGCAACGACAGAAAAATAACAAGGTACATGTTTGCGAAAACAGCTGGGTCAGAAGAATTGCGGGAGTGAAAAGAAGTGATATGGAGGAGCTGAGAGACGAGGAGGCTGGCGTAAAAGAACGTTTTAAGAAGAAGCCCGTGAGAAATCGACAAAAGTGGGCTTGACATGTGGAGAGAATGGGTGTAGAACGGTTAGCAAAGAAACCAGATGTCCGAAGAATGGAGGGGAAAGGAGGCGAGGACGACCTAGACTGCGAAGGGAGGATTTTGTAGAGAAATTTAGAATGATTGGGAAAGGGGTGGAGAACGAAATCAAAATCTTTGGCAGATTCGTTTACTGTACGTTACTCCAATTCACTCAACTGTATGATTGAGTACCTGGCTATAGACAGTGGTGGATATTTGTGTACGAGTAGTCTTCCCCATTAATTGCAGCGTGGCTGAATGCTTCCCATAGAAGTCGAGATGGTGTTCGATTGAACAGGTCTGACAGGGAGTAAAGTGGAAAGCGCTTTGAGCAGTCCTGAGGATTGGATACGGCGCTATATATAAGAACTAAAAATTTTTTTACAGATAGGGAAACAAGAGGAGAACAACAACAACAACAACAACAACAACAACAACAACTACACATTTTAAATGATGTAAAATACGTTGATACGAACATACCAAAGCAGACATTAAAAACTATCCTGTGCCAAACCGACAGCACCCTTGCCGGACAGTAAAAATAAGCTGACATTTTCCCATCAGGCAACCAAAGAGTAAGAGGCACGAAGGTTTGGTGAAGAAGAATTTGTTTTTATTTGACACAGACATTATACATACCAAAAATCCATGTCAAAAATAAAATTAAAATAATTCAAGTATATAACCTTATGGTAAACATGGTATAATGCATAATAAATAACAAAAAAGTAGGGTCAGGAGACTCCTCTAAGACTATAATAGTCGCTATCAAGGAGCCCCCTTCTATGATAAAAAATGTAACTGGATTAATACATCACATGAATCAAATTAATACATCACCTGAGTCAAAATAAACAAAAGTTAGAAAAGAAATAAAAAAGAAAAGAAAAAAAGAAGAAGAACATGATATGAATATGAGCATGTATGTAATGTGAGCAAGCTTACATGATTATTGTGTTTGTCGTTTAGGCACTGTTTTGTAATGTATCAAGTTGACAGGTGGTTGTTGGTTCTTAATTTTGCATACATATGTAGCAATTTTGTTACCTGATAATTTTATAAAAATAAATTTTAACGTACTTTGCAAATCCTTGTGAACTATGTGTACTAAGCTTTTCTTTGACTATATTGGGAATGTTATTTAGTAAAAGTGGCAAATTATGCCTAAGACATTTCTTTGCAAATTCATGTTTAATTTTAGAGGTGTATATTTTATTCTTGACTCTTGAATCATGATTATGTACCTCATGTACATTATCCTCCAGTTTTGTAAATAAACTGTAAGTCATTTTGTAAATATTTATAGTAAAATTGTAATTGTTGTAATTTAAGGATGTAATCTACTTTTAACAAGTTGAGTTTTTTGTGAAGTGCTTCTGTGTGGGAAATATAGTTACTTAAGGTAATAATTCTCAGGGCTTTTTTTGAAGTGTTATTATTCTATTTGGTTGAAAGTCCCATGCCATGATGCAATAATGTATATGTGACACTATTAAAGAATTTTATATTATTTTAAAATGAAGAGGTAACACATGTTTCAATTTGTTTAAAATGCAATTTTTTTTAGAACAAGCATTTGATATTTTTTCAGTATGTTTTTTCCAGTTTAGATTTGTATCTATAATTAAACCCAAAAATGTAATTCCTTGACTTGTTCAACATTTACATTGTCTATCTTCAGAGTGAGTGTCTGTATATTTTTCTTTGCCTTTTTAAATGTCATGTATTTAGATTTTGTTATGTTTAGCGATAATTTATTTATTTTGAGCTATTCATTTATTTTTAAAAGTTCTTAATTTATTAAAGATTATAAATTTTCGTCATGTATGTTATCGCTGACATTGTTTAATGTACTTGATAGAGTTGTATCATTGGCATAAATTGTGAAATTAAACATTTTACTGGCTTGTGCAAAATCATTGATATATATGATGAATAACAGGGGTCCTAAGATTGAGCCTTGTGGTACACCTATTGTTATTGATAACATATTTGATTTTATATTGTAAATTTTTGTATATTGTTTACGATTTTTAGGTAACTGCTGAATAAGTTCAGATTTGTTCCATATATACCATAATATTTCTATTTGTCAATTAAAATTAAATGGTCAATGGTATCAAAAAACCTTGGAAAGATCTAGGTAAATATTTATAGGTATTTCATCTTTATCCAGTTGGGTTATTATTCTATCTATTAATTCTAGAGCCGCGTATTCAGTTGAATGTTTAGGCCGGAATCCATACTGATGGTCAAAAAAAGCTTAGTCTTTTAAGTAAGATGATAATTGGTAAAAAATTATTTTTTCAAGACTTTTGAAATAGCTGGTAGAAGAGATATAGGCCTATAATTATTTAATACTGCTGGGTCACCTTTTTTATAAATTGGAATTACCTTAGCAATTTTTAGTTTATCAGGGAATATTCCTGTGGTTAATACTTGATTTGTTAATAAAGTAAAATATTTGGTTAGTGCAGGTTCAAGCAATTTTAGCAGTTTGGTGGAGAGACCATCAAATCTACAGCTACTTTTGTTGGGTAGAGTAATATAGTTCTCTTTATGGTATCTTCTTCGACGTAATTAAATATAAAATTACAGTTTACTATTTTATTTAGATAATATGAATGACAATGAATGCCTTTGTATTTAATATCATTTGCTAGATTACAACCTATATTGGTAAATAATGTATTGAATTGATTTGCCATTTATAATTTGTCTGCCACAATAGAATTGGATTCTTTGAAATATTTGAGAAATTATTTATAAATTTTATCTTTAGACAGGATTTCATTTATAGTTTTCCAAGTGTTTTTTATATAAAATTTAAATTGATTAAAACATTTGTCATAATATAATTGCTTTGCTTTGCGGAAACTTCGTTTCAAAATACTATTGTATGTTTTTAGATTAATCAATAACACGCCATATTTGGAAGATTCAGGGTTTGTTATTTTTAATTGTTTGTAAAGTTTGTCTCAGTATCTTATTGAGGTTAGCAAGCCTTCAGTTATCCATGTAGACTTTTTATGTTTATATTTATTAAATTTAACTAATTTGCTAGTCATATATTTATTTTTAGCTTGATTTATTTCATTGATGATAATATTATAATTATAATTTGGGTCAGCATTTGGATTTGTATCAAATTTTGTATGTATTTCAGAGGAGATTATAGAATTTTTTACTTTTAACATAGCCTCTTTATTTTGTACATTAACCAGTATAAATTTTGTAGGATGCTCCTCTTTCAGAGCAGTGTCCATGAGCATAAAATATGGTTGATGATAAGAATTTAAAAAAAAAAATATTCCTGCTGTACTTTGTAAAATGTGTTTAGTTAAATTTACAAAACAAATTATCAATAAGTGTACCAGTACATGTTGTGAACCTTGTAGGAAGAGTGATTTGGGGGAAGATACTGAATGGAGGTTAACATTTCAAAGAAAATGTTTTTAGCATATTTATATTGTAGTCCCCTGCAAGAATAAGGTTGTTGTTTTGATGAGGTTGAATAGATGATATAACCATTGTTAATTCATTTATGAATTCATTATAGTTTTCAGTTAAAGGCCTTGGAGGTGGGTATATATTTCCTATAGTGACTGTGTTTGATAGGCCTCCTCCATTTACTTGTATTATTTGTCCCTCCCATTGTTCATACATATTTAATTTCATCTTTACTTCATAATCAAAGTGTTTATCGATATATATATATTAATAATCCCCCTTTAGTGCTGCAGCTTTTTCCTTGGGATACACAGTCATATCCATTTAATTTAATTAGTGATAAGTCATCATTATTAGAGAACCAGCTCTCTTGGAGACATATTATGCTAAATTAAAAATTTAAGGAAGATAAGTCATTTACAAATGCCTCGAGTTCACTAAACTTTGCATTAATGGACTGTATATTTGAACTTAGGATACTGAAATGTTTATTATTGTTTTGGACTAATAAGTAAATTTTTTCAAAATCATGATAAGACGATCGGCGTATTGTTGGCAGTTCATTATTTTCATCAATGGTATTATTATGTGTTACATATTATTTAGACAGTTTTTTGTAATACCACCTGTAAATTGGAGTTTTGTCAGCTATAATTTACCTGTTTTATTTTAATTTTAAAGAGATCAGCATATTTTCAATGTGCAGTAATGTTTCAGTAGGAGTGTGTGCCTTTAATGTTCGAGTTACAAGATTGTTTTTAACAATATTTGTCTTTTGTTCATGTAAAGCTAAAGAGGTGCATGATAAGTAGCTACTTAAAGAAAACAAACCAGGTTATGTTTTAAAAAAATACAAGAAAGAAAATGGTGATTGCCATGAACATGTGGCTGATTATTGTGCAATGAAAGCGTATGTATATATATATATATATATATAGACGAACTCCCATCCCGCTGAGATAAGAGTAGCTTTGTCAATAACAAAATTAACACACACAAACACACAATATCATTGCGTACATATGTAAAGTTTACATGTTGTGAAGTTGTCGCGTAAAATCTATATAAATAACACAGTAGAGTAACTTAAAAAGAAAAAAATAGACATATATCTCATAAACCAATAATTGACTAAATGCAAACATTTACCGAGCTTACATGGGGACTAATTGCATTGTCAAAACAGAGTGATAAGAGATTATGTAAATAATACCTCATACATGTAGAATAAAGAATTACACGATTTATACTATTTTTGGTGATTCGGAAGGGGATGCAGTTGGAGGTTTCAGATGTAGCGGCAAATCAGTTGTGGAAGAGACGATTGCATAGCAGAAATAATTTTGACTAAAGAAGCCGCCGTTTTCATGACGTCGACGTCGTCACAAATGCCGCAACTACGCGATACCGGACGTTTATTTAATTCACAACCTGTAGCCTTGGTTCCCGCCACCACAACGCAACGACAGGTAATGAAAAACGCGTGTAATGCCTAATGGTGAATTTTATACTGCTTTATTGGGGAAATTTCGTATTTGACAATAAGCCCAAGCGCGGGGTCCCCGGTATGTATTTGTGTGTGTGTTTGTGTGCGCGCGTGCGCGCGTGTATGTGGTGGTGACATTTAAGCACCGACGTCAACCAGTTTCACGATGACTTACGCTGCAAGACAATTATGTTTGTATGACTTTTGTTTTTGAAAGAGTACTGAATATTGCCGACATTACACCACCAGGAATGATTGTCTTCTATCATCAACCACCATTTGTTGGTAGGTTGTATGGAACTTTTTAATTTCATTATGACATACCTGCTTGCTCTCCCGTGAAATCCGGGAGTCTCACGGATTTTGGGTGTATCACCCGGTCTCCCTAAATACAGGCAAATCTCCCGCATTTTCAAATCTCCAACAGCACCCCTCCACCAGTCTTCGAGACAGCGCGACACCACGGGAGACGTGCTGATCGAACCGCTGAATTTCCGGCGAAAAAATCTCCAACAGCCCCTCCCCGCCGTCTTCGAGACAGCGAACCGGTGAAATTCCGGCGAAAAATTCGCAGAAACAATTCAGAAATAAGGTTACATTTTTATGTTTAATCTAACATACCATTTTATAAAAATGTATTTCAAATGATCAACAGTACGCAAACAAATGTCCACACCAAAATCAATCCTTGTAGGTTGGAATCGATGACATGAAGTCTTCGTGCAAGATATAATGCATGGTGTGGATCGATCAATAGCACCTTTTCTGAAAACAAGAAGGCATACACAATGTATGATCATTACACATGTTATTAATAACGTGGATCTAATCCAAAATCGCACAATGCTGTGGCTTCAAAAACTGACTTACAATAATCCTAACTCTAAGTTAGCAATTCATCGATGGAGTGCAACATTAAAACAAAATATTGTTTTAATAAAATATTACAGGATTGCCATCGAAAGCAAAATGTCAACAAGATCCATATAGCATATCAACAAGCAAGCCACAAACCTGTACAGGCAAATGCATTAGCTTTGGAGTTGGCAATGGCATTGCATTAACATAATTATGAAAGTTCAATAATGTGTCATCGACCCAACCTCGTAACAGTAACAGTCAGGGCCTATCTGTCAAATGTATTTGATTACAAATATGGTCACACTGCTATCGGCAGTCAGTGCAGCTTGATCAGCGTTATATGTATAACACAAAATACCTATATCATGACAACACGCAGTTTCAGTCTTTTAATATAATAATACCTTAATTAACATATTAGTGTAATATATTACACTATATATACACTGCAAATCAACAAGTTAGTGACTTGATTGATCTTTCAATAAAAATCGCATTTTACGATTCTCATTCACGAAAATGTGAGAAGCCACGCGGAGTTTTGTCCAATTTAAAACCAATACTTGTTTTTTCTACCTCCTGAAATATTTAGTAAAAATGGCAAAACACGATTGGACCCACGATTATTGCCCACAGCAGTATAGTACCTATATCCCCATAAATTAAAATTGACGCACGCGTTAGCTTCCCAAATGGCGGAAAAAACCTCCCATTGTAGACTACCGTGATCTCGCTCAGTGACGCCTCCTGTCTAAACACAGACTCCGTGGCCACATCATCGCTGACTATTCGACAACTGCGGTTCGCTACTCACATTGTTTTTAAACTATTTACCGGGTATGTCTTAACCACTTTTAACTTTCTATGACTATTGCGTATTTTATGATCTGCCGCTGCGTTGATTGTTGGTGCATGCTGCAATGAATGTTATGTGTTGTTGTCTATAACACTGATCCGGCGTCTTTAATTTTGTGTCTGTCTCTTCTTGTCGACGATAATCATACTCATAGTCATAGACATAGACTGTCATAGTCATAGACATACTCACATTGTCACTCACGACGAGAACAGTTTGCTTTCTCCAAAGAAGATATGGAGCGTGTCGCACTAATTTGCAACATAAATATGTACAGAACAATGACGTTTTATTGCCATTAGACACCATCACAAAACTTTAGATTTATCCTGGCAAAGTACATTATGGAGTCAAACAGAGTCAAAGACAAAGTCTGTTATATCAACAACTCAGAAATGTAGCAAACATTGCTGTTGGGACTTTGTAATGAGTAAAGTATCTCGGTCTGGGAAGTTTCATACTTTTTATGGTCAAGCGACAACGTAATGGTCATAGGAATAATGAAAAAGGTATTGCATTCTTTCAAAGTATGCATATGTTGGTATGAGAAATTGCCTTCAATTGGTGTCCATGTTACACCCACAACCGACGTGTTGGTAATCCAATTGCATGTTGAAAATAAAAATATATATTTGCGTCATTATCTCCATGTGTCTAATTAATTAACGTATACAGGAAAGAAATATTGAAAATGTCAGTTTGAATAATTTTTTACAAGGATGTCACACTTGTGCTTTCTTATCTGTGCTGTGTAATTGTATACCGATCTATAGCCAGAGCGTGTCACATGAATCAGTGCGAATCAGTGAATTCGGGCAGTGTATAGGCTAATAGCGTTAGAACACGAGATTTCAGTGATACGATTTTTTTATCTGGCACGTATTTTCTGGATATATAGGATCTAGGTTTCAAAATAGCGGCGTGCCGCAATAGTAAGATTCGAACCCCGGTCCCTTCGACCGACAGTCCGTCGCTCTACCGCTCTACCGCTCTACCTACGCTCCTATGTTTGAACGTTTGCCTGGTAATATGCCCTCCTGTCAGACTTAGGCAGACTAAGCGATGTGCACCGCCAGCACACGGTGCACCAAATTTACACTCAAACCGGTCCTTGCCTACAGGAATGTGCATTATTACCTTATTAAACTTATTGATTACGGCTGTGACATGCATCCAGAGCAATGTAGTTAAATGGAAGGAGTCATTTTCCTCATTCGCATGCTAGACATAGATAACAGACCTATATCTAATCGATTAGGCAGAAGACACGGATATTGACGGCGCTGGGCATTTACCAACGTGATAACATCATGAATATAATACGGTGGATGCCAAGACTCTCCCAGTTCAAGGCCACAATTAATCAGCACTGGCATAACCTGGTATATTGGTACCAACAAAGTCAAATGGCCGAGAATAACCAATTAACCTGTAAATTTAAGTGGTCGTAGCTGTGGTGCGAGTTTCTTAGCTGCGAAATCAAACCGATGGATTATGCAGTGAAGCATCTTTTTATTAGGATATAGCTCCTTTGTTCGGGTCGAGCGCCAACCACGGCTGATGCACAGCAAGGTGCGCATGCATACGCAAATGCCCACACGCACGCACACACACACGCACGCACACACACATACACTCACAAACACACACATTGTCCTAGTACTACGGTGTCTAGGCCGCCGGAAGACATCCTTGCCCTTCTTAGTACATACCAGAGGATCGGAACTCTTCCTTCGAGATCCCGTCTTTAACATAACGCGATTCATGTCACGTAGACTACCCCCAGAAAAACCTATTGTGTACCACCGGGGTTACGCGTACCCCAGATTTGTCATAGCCTAACCAATTCCGTAACGTTTAACGCATATATATATATTATATATATATATATATACACACACACCACACACGCGCACGCACGCACGCACGCACGCACATACACACATAAAAACACACATAAAAAAACACACACACACACACACACACACACACACACACACACACACACACACACACACACACACACACACACACACACACACACACACACACACACACACACACACACACACACACACACACACACACACACACACACATACGGAGCCTGCTTATTCACCCCTATACATAGTAAAATTATTCAGTAAACAGTAGGACTGTTCCCTCGTTGATCGGTGCCTCGCCGTTGTCGGTTGTCTCATCTTTACTTTACGCTAACCATTCACGCTGTAGTTTGCTTTAGAACGAATGAGGGATTCAAAAGTTAGACATAATCAACCTACTTCTACGGCGCGACCGAATCTGAATTCGGAGAGCGTAGCAATAACACTGGGCGGAATTGGTAGCACTAACGGCTCGATCCCTCGGGTTTCACGAGTTCAAGAAGGGACGCTTCTATCGGGACCTGCTGAGCGAAGTCGTCGGGACCATGATCCTCGTGTTTGTCAGCTTCGCGCCGAGCGCGCATTGAGGCGGACAGCATCCGAGCATCGCGCAGATTTCGCTGGCCGCCGGGATCTGCATCGCGACGATAGTTTGGTGTCTGGCGAACGCGAGCGGCAGTCACATCAACCCGGCCATCAGCCTTGCGTTCGCCATTGCCGGTCACATCACTCCCGTCCGTCAGTCAGTGTGTTGGCGCTCTCCTCGCCGTTGTCTTTGCCAAGGCTTTGACACCAGCGCCACTGATCGGACCCTACTTCATCGTGAACCGTCTTAATCCGCTGCTGACCCCGGGTCAAGGGATCGGGATGGAGGCTGTGTGTAAATTCCTGCTCACGTTCACCGTGTTCGCCACGGTTGATCGGAGTCGACATGATCTACACGGATCTGGACCACTCGCAATCGGACTGTCTGTCATGCTCACTCACACCTTTGCCGTAAGTAATGTTCGTATTGTCCGTGCATGTCACCCACAACTAAACTAGTGATACATTCACACAAAGAGTCTACTTTATTGAGAAAAATTCCCTCCATTTAAATCAAATCCACAACTCGAAATTGACATATAATTATTGAGTCAAAGTTGTCAAACAGCTAAACCCGTAAACCATATACAGGGCTCGAAATTCGTAAAATTATTTACTTGTTCAGCGGACAAGTAGAACCAAACGTTCACTTGTCCGTACGTACGGATAATTCACTTATCCCACGAACAACTTACCTTCAAAAGCTACTTCTCCGTAATTAATTTTGTTTTTGCTAATTTAAATCATTACTGTGACACTATTTGCCAGAGGTAGCCACCCAATGCACACTAGTATTCCCAGACACATACAGTATTTACAGTTGAATAGTGCACCTTAATCGAATTCTTATCACGATTTGACGAGCCAGTATGTATTAAAATACATACTGGTTCTTGTTACATTAACTAACTATTATTATCTATTTCATTTAGACAAAACAAATTTCGGGATCAAACAAAATTTAAGTATGTGACCGCCGTCGACTGCTGCCTGGCTCTTTCTCTTTAATTTCCCTGATGTATAAAACTACTATAATTCATATAAACTGAAGTGATATTCCGCAATGCTAAAATCGGTGGGCAATAATCGCGCGGACTCTCGCCATATATCGTGACACGCATACATGCCCTTCTTCTTCGTCGTCGTCGTTCACTTAGACGGGAACGCCTGTCGCCCCCACGAATATGATGCCGTCGACCTCGAAGCCTCGATATCACCATGTAGTTTCTCATTTAGGGGGTGTCATCTGGCCACACTTGCCGCCTGTGGCCATCCTGTAGTGGGCAGTGCTGAAGAAGGTGCTCACTGGTCATCGGGGCGGTTTCACAGCAGCACATCTCGGACTGGCCAATCTTCATTTTGTTATATATATATATATATATATATATATATATATAACAATCCATCAAGGCTGCAACGTCCGGAAATGGATAAGCAAACCCAAGAAGATATATATATATATGTGTGTGCTTTCATTCTGTTGTGTCCAGTTTCCCCCCTTCTTTTGCACGCATGTCAGCTGTTTCGTTTCCCCTGATTCCGCAGTGTGCAGGGATCCACTGTAGTGTTATTTTTGCCTGCGCACTCAGTTCTGAAAGAGTAGTAGTCATTTAATTTAGTTCCTTCTTTCGGGGGCTCTGGGGGGCATGGAGTACAGAGAGGGCATGGAGTACTGAGAGGGCATGGAGTACTGAGAGGGCATGGAGTACTGAGAGGGCATGGAGTATTGAGAGGGCATGGAGTACTGAGAGGGCATGGAGTACTGAGAGGGCATGGAGTACTGAGAGGGCATGGAGTACTGAGAGGGCATGGAGTACAGAGAGGGCATGGAGTACTGAGAGGGCATGGAGTACTGAGAGGGCATGGAGTATTGAGAGGGCATCTGTAAATATGACAGTATTTTCATGTGTTGTTCTCAGGTTGTTCTGCAGTTGTACTACAGCTGTCTTCAGGGCATCCCCTTCTGCTTTGAAGTTGGTGGAGTATTTGCCAGTTGCGAGTGTGTGTCGTGCTTCTTGTTCTCTGTACTTGATGTACACTCCTCCACCTCCATCTCGGATTGCTTCGGTGGCGGACCCATCGGTGTAGACATGCGTCCACTGCCCACGAGGGTACTGAGAGTGTATGAACGCCAGGGATATGCCTCTTCTCATCAGACTGTGTTCACTTCTTCTGAATTCCTGGGATATGGGCTTTGATGACAGGGAAATGTATCCTCTTCCATAATGGAACAGATGCAGTTGACGGTATGGGTTCTGGCATGCGATCCAACTGTTCTGGGTCTTTTCTCTCAAATGTCCTGCTCTGGTGTATTAAATTGGATATTTTGAGCCTCCCTTTTGTTGGCGTGCATGGAATGGTCGTTCAGTCTTTTGACATGCCCTATTTCACTTGTCCGGTGGCAAATCCAGTAGTCTCGGGCTAACGGACAAGCATAATTCGAGCCCTGTATATATATATATATATATATAACAAAGTTCCTAGCCCACGCGAACCTGCACCAGAGTTCTTAAAGAAATTGCAGAACAACTAGTCTTACTATCAGACACAGATTCCAACATTCATACAAGTCATACACATTCCCTACAGAATGACTGCAAGCATAATTATTAGTAAATGTGACATACAAAAAAACACAAATCTGACACTGCACATTACATACACATATATCACTAATATGCATGTTCTGTAAAGTCACGGAGCACGTTATTCTAAGTAAACACGCGAAGTCATCCACAGAAACAGAACCTTATGGCTTATCGTCCACGATAGTAGTTATAGAGGTGGTCTACGAGTTACGCTGGATTGGACTGGAGGAAATCCTATGTTAAAAGATAGGGAATTCCTCCAGTCCAATCCAGTGTCGACATATCAGATTATGCAAATGAGCTCGCCTCATTTGCATCAATGCACTTAATTGGCAATTATGGGCTTGGCCAGTTATGCAAATGACCCAAGTACCCGGATGTAGGTCAAAGGTCAGGGTCAAGTACCCGGATGTACGTCAAGGTCAAATACTCGGATGCAGGTCAAAGGTAAAGTACCCGGATGTAAGTCAAGCGCCCCCCCCTAAAATACAATCCCTGTCGGACAAGTCGTGAACTAAAATAGCGCCACCTGTCGAAATTAAACTAAATGTCCCCTGTCGGATAAGTCGTGAACTAAATATGGGTCCCGCCTAAATTGGTGCGTCTTATTTATGAAAATTTGCGCCCCTTGGTGGGAAGGTTACAAACTGAAAGAGAAGTACAAATAACTCCCCCTGACGGATGTCAGTGAACCAAATATCGGTACTGCTTAAATTCGTGCCTCTTGTTTCTTTTTTCTCTTTTTACTATAAAAATAGGTCAGTGACGTCGTTAAATAGGCCATTGCGCATGCGCAATGGTGTCTTTTCTTATCCCTTATAGGTTGTCGACCGTTTGTTTAGGTTGTCGACCGTTTGAAGAATAGATAGAGAACTAATCAAATAAGTCAAATTATGTCATTTCTGATCACCATACATATCTACGACCTGCCCATCACCGGTATCATTTCCGTACGGTAGTACCTAAATTCGTGTCTCTTATAAAACCCGTACTCGAGACGTGTCTGGACATGTTTGTTTGTTGCGAGCGTGAGCCTGCGCACCCTGTATGACGTCATCAAACTGCTAGGCGCAGTAATGTTGTACGCGAGGTGATTTGGTCAAACAGGTAGTGATTTGGTTAGCCATCGTTTTGAACTTGCGCGCTTGAATATAATTCCATCATTTGACGTCATGGTCAGTGAGTGACGTCATGGTACGCGCAGTAATTTTGTATGCGAGGTGAGTTGGTTTTACAGGTAGTGATTTGGTTAGCCATCATTTTGAACTTGCGCGTATGTAATGTAATCCCATCATGTGACGTCATGATGCAGTGACATCATTAAACTATCAACTGATACGCGCAGTAATTTTGTATGCGAGTTGAGTTGGTTATACAGGTAGTGATTTGGTTAGCCATCGTTTTGAACTTTCGCGCTTGAATATAACCCCATCATGTAACGTTATGGTCAATTCCCCTGTAAAATTTCATTCTAGAAGTTTCTTTGGTAATTTTTTCAGCCCACTACAAAACCGACGCTACTGTGTGCTACTGTGTCTTGGAGACGTATCTGGACTTGTTTGTTTGTTGCGGGCGCGAGCGCACACTCCCTGAATTACGTCAAAGCTATCATTGTGATTTGGTTAGCCAACATTTGTAAGAACTATATTGAACTCATGGTGTAAACTGGTATAAACTGGTATTGGACGCTCTGTGTGTTGGAAGAACAGCCGGGTATCGACATATAACATTTATACTTACCAGCCGTATCTCACTTGAGCGTCGTTTGAAAACTGATCGCAAAACTGGTTCCAAACTGTTTTGAAGTGATACTCCCTGTCCAAGTGATAACGACTCGGTGGCCTTGACAATAAAGTCGGCAAACCTATTTTTTGAATCAGGCGCGTAACAAAGTGAAGCGTTATGATAGAACAGTACAGGAGTATTAGCTATCCTTTGTAAGAACTTTATTAGAAAATTCAATCACGACCTGCAGAGTAAAATCATCGTTCACTACACTACAGCCATATCACGCTATAAGCAAACTGGTATGAACCGGTAACCAAGCCCAAGGCTCTATGTGTTGGAAAAACATCCGTGTATTTGTCCTGTGTTAAAACATAGGGAATTATAGAACAGTTACTTATCTGGTAAATTACTCAAACTACCTGCTATCTGTGTAATATTTTGGTCAAACCCTTTGTCATGTAACAGTATTTGTCATACACAATTTGTACTTACTAAGTTTAGTGCAGTTGATAGTCTGCTTTCAAAGTGTTTTGAAGTGATACTCCCTGTGCAAGTGATATCGACTTCATGGCCTTGACACCAAGTTTATCGAATAAAGAATTGGTTGCAAATCTCTTTTTCGAATCAGGCGCGTACCAAAGCGAAGCATTATGATTGAACAGTACAAGTGTATTAGCTATCATTTGGAAGAACTATATCGAACACTGGCTATAAACAAACCTGTATAATCCTTTGACCTGGAACATTAGCTTATTATTAAAGAAGTAAATACAATCGACACGCTATGCGCGATGCACTATGCGCGAGACACGCTGTCAATTTGGTGGCCTTGACACCAAATTTATCGAATAAAGAATTGGTTGCAAATCTGTTTTTCGAATCAGATGCGAAACAAAGTGAAGCGTTATGATAGAACAGTACAGGTGTACAGGAACACAATAACCTTTCAGATAAGATGTACCAGTATTTATATAGTTTATCGTATTAATGGTCAAGTGTATAAAGACCCATCAGAACGTTTTTATCTTTATTCCATACTGTAGTGGTAACCGAAAATGGACCCATAGAGAGGGTCCATTTACGGTTACCAATACCAGGTTAGGTGTTTTACAACAAAAGCAAGTTTGAAAGGTTTACCGAAGACGCCCGACATTAAGCACTACAGTATGGAATAAAGATAAAAACGTTCTGATGGGTCTTTATACACTTGACCATTAATACGATAAACTATATAAATACTGGTACATCTTATCTGAAAGGTTATTGTGTTCCTGTACACCTGTACTGTTCTATCATAACGCTTCACTTTGTTTCGCATCTGATTCGAAAAACAGATTTGCAACCAATTCTTTATTCGATAAATTTGGTGTCGAGGCCACCAAATTGACAGCGTGTCTCGCGCATAGTGCATCGCGCATAGCGTGTCGATTGTATTTACTTCTTTAATAATAAGCTAATGTTCCAGGTCAAAGGATTATACCGGTTTGTTTATAGCCAGTGTTCGATATAGTTCTTCCATATGATAGCTAATACACCTGTACTGTTCTATCATAACGCTTCACTTTGTTACGCGCCTGATTCAAAAAAGAGGTTTGCCGACTTTATTGTCAAGGCCACCGAGTCGTTATCACTTGGACAGGGAATATCACTTCAAAACAGTTTGGAACCAGTTTTGCGATCAGTTTTCAAACGACGCTCAAGTGAGATACGGCTGGTAAGTATAAATGTTATATGTCGATACCCGGCTGTTCTTCCAACACACAGAGCGTTCAATACCAGTTTATACCAGTTTACACCATGGGTTCGATATAGTTCTTTCAAATGTTGGGTAACCAAATCACAATGATAGCTTTGACATAATACAGGGAGTGTGCGCTCGCGCCCGCAACAAACAAACAAGTCCAGATACGTCTCCAAGACACAGTAGCACACAGTAGCGTCGGTTTTGTAGTGTGCTGAAAAAATTACCAAAGAAACTTCTAGAATGAAATTTTACAGGGGAATTGACCATAACGTTACATGATGGGGTTATATTCAAGCGCGAAAGTTCAAAACGATGGCTTACCAAATCACTACCTGTATAACCAACTCACCTCGCATACAACATTACTGCACGTAGCAGTTTATAGTTTAATGATGTCACTGCATCATGACTTCATATGTTGGGATTACATTACATACGCGCAAGTTCAAAATGATGGCTAAACAAATCACTACCTGTATAACCAACTCACCTAGCATACAAAATTACTGCGCGTACCATGACGTCACTCACTGACCGTGACGTCAAATGATGGAATTATATTTAATCGCGCAAGTTCAAAACGATGGCTAACCAAGTCACCACCTGTTTGACCAAATCACCTCGCGTATAAAATGACTGCGCCTAGCAGTTTGATGACATCATACAGGGTGCGCACGCTCACGCTCGCAACAAACAAACATGTCCAGACACGTCTCGAGTACGGGTTTTATAAGAGACACGAATTTAGGTACTACCGTACGGAAATGATACCGGTGATGGGCAGGTCGTAGATATGTATGGTGATCAGAAATGACACAACTTGACTTATTTGATTAGTTCTCTATCTATTCTTCAAACGGTCGACAACCTAAACAAACAGTCGACAACCTATAAGGGATAAGAAAAGACACCATTGCGCATGCGCAATGGCCTATTTAACGACGTCACTGACCTATTTTTATAGTACAAAGAGAAAAAAGAAACAAGAGGCACGAATTTAAGCAGTACCGATATTTGGTTCACTGACATCCGTCAGGGGGAGTTATTTGTACTTCTCTTTCAGTTTGTAACCTTCCCACGAAGGGGCGCAAATTTTCATGAATAAGACGCACCAATTTAGGCGGGACCCATATTTAGTTCACGACTTATCCGACAGGGGACATTTAGTTTAATTCCGACAGGTGGCGCTATTTTAGGCAACGACTTGTCCGACAGGGGTTGTATTTTAGTTCACGACTTATCCGCCAGCGGGCGTGCTTGACTTAAATCCGATTACTTGATCTTGACCTACATCCTGTTATTTGACCTTGACGTACATCCGGGTACTTGACACTGACCTTTGACCTTGACCTACATCCGGGTATTTGGGTCATTTGCATAACTGGCCACGCCCACAATTGCCAAATAAGGGCATTTGTGCAAATAAGGCGCTCTCATTTGCATAATCGGATCTATCGACACTGGAGGAAATCCCTATCTTTTAATATGGGATTTCCTCTAGTCCAATCCAGCGTAACTCGTAGACCACCTATATAAATATTCACGTTCAAAATCGATTCAAGTTGCGATTCCCTTGCGAATCTCAGATGACTGTATTGCAGCTTAGACAGCATTGCATAACTGGATGCAATGGTTCTTGACTATGCAGTTTTGAAGACTTTCACATAGTCCCTCTCAAATGCTTCTATATAAGCTAACTTCCTACGGAATTACTGGAAATACCGTAATCAGACCCTTATAGGTATAATGATATAAAATAGAGTATGTTTTGTCAATGTTTTTCACATGAATATATACCTCATTACCTGCCAAGTTTTTTTTTCTTGAAATCCAAGAATTTATCATCAGCGGTTCAGCACGTTTCCCGTGTCGCGCTGTGTCGTCGTGCTGTCTCTGACTCTGTATTTTCGTATTTTTCTCTGCCACGCCGCCGCAACTTCAGCTTCTTCGTTGTCTCGGCTCCACTCATGACATCGGAAGTCGAAGGAGATGCAGTTGGAGACTTTCAGCAGGAATCCGGGAGATTTGCCTGTATTCCGGGAGACCGGGAGACACATCAGAGAGACTCCTGGATTTTCCGGGAGACTTTGCTGCAGATATATGTGAATATGTGTTACATAATCCAGTGGATGGATGCAATGGATAAGCCAACATAGGTACAAAGACGCGAATATCACGTTCTGTTGTAGTTCAAATACACTGGATCAGCGATGAACCCGGCCCGATCTCTCGGACCTGCCATCATCTTGAACAAGTGGGAACACCACTGTGTAAATATCCCTGAAGGATATACTGGCATTTTAGCCCGACCCGACCAGACTTGACCAGACCAAACCAGACTCACCCCGACTTCAGTTTATACGCTACACCGACTGACACTGACTGCGTTACACCAGAACCGAACGCGACGTCAGAATCATGTTAACTTAAAAACATTCAAATACGTCAGACTGACACCGACTAGCCCCGACGTAGTCGAACGTTTTCAAGTTTATGTGATTATGACGTCACGACGACTTCGAGTATAGGGCACAACGTGTCTGTCGGTGTAGTGTATACACTGCAGTCGGGGTGAGTCTGGTCGGGTCTGATCGGACGAAAAGTGCCAGTGTGGAGCATTTCTGCTATTTATGTATTTTCATAATCTATTTCCGGACCATTTTGTCACGTCATTTTGTTAAAGTAGAAAGGTCAGGTAGGAGTTGCGTAATTAATTATAGATGTCATGGAGAGTGGTTCTAAAATCTGTTTGGTGCACACTGTGGACACTGATGTAGTCGTAATCCTCATCGGCAAATTTTACGTCATCGTCGCCAAATATCCACTTGCAGACATCTGGGTTGCTTTTGGCACTGGGAAGAACTTCTTGTACGTACATATCAATGCCATCTGCCATGGGCTGGGCAAAGATAAGTCCACAGCCCTTCCCCTCTTCCACAGTTTCACAGGGTGTGAAACAGCGTCAGCATTCCATAGATAGGGGAAGAAGTCAACATGGAAAGCATGTAATTCCTACCCTGAGGTTACCCAGGCATTCAACTACACGGCAGAAAACCTACACGCCCAATTGACAGTGGACTCCCTACGCTTCCAATCACTGGAGCGATTCACAGTCGTTATCTATGACAAGACAAGCATTCTGGAATTTGTGAATGAGGCAAGAAGAACAAAACTATGGAGAACATTCCACCTAGTCAGGAGGCTTTGCAACAACATTCAAGGCGCGTTGCCTGCCAAGCTGGAATCTGGACGACATGTGAAGTCGCCCAACAGCAAACTTGTACTCCAGATGGGTGGGGATGGACATTTGAAACAGAGAGCAAGACCTGGCTTCCTGTGTGGAGCACACTACTGATGGCCTCCAAAGCGTGCTGTGAACTGGTGAAGTGTGGGTGCAAAAGCGTGAGTGGCTGTGGCGCAAGGTGTTCGTGCAAGAAGGCACACTGGAAATGCACTGAGCTTTGCAACTGCAAATGTGACATATAACCAAATGCGACACATAACCGAACTCGCAAAACGTTGATCTGACAAAACAAGCTATTCTTACTAAATGTTTAAGCGAGATTATTGAAAATATTTTGCTATCCCATTACGTTGTGGTAAATTCAATAATAAAGATTTTTAACGAGCCAAACGGAAACTGAAGACTACGAACTAATAAAGTGTTAGAAACAAAGTTGGATCTTTTGTCTGGAATGTCCCTCAGTTTTGCTAAGTTACCTCACTGTACACTTTACTAACTCAAACAACCTGAAAAATGAAGAGGTGTGACCTTTTATTGACCTCTGGTGACCCCGATATGGCTCGGAATTAAAAGCCGATAGCAGATTTGTGTTGAGCTTGCCAAAGTATATCTATATGCCGAATTACATGAAAAGCAGGACATTTATCTGAGAAAAAAAACAGAATTTGTCAATGTTTTCTTCTACCATTTTCTTCAAAGTGATTGAAACAGGCTCCAGCAAGGTCACGTAACTTGGTTCCAATAAATTTATTAAAAGTCATGGCACCCAGATTATCAGGAAAAAAATTGGTGCTTTTGTCCGGCATGTCCAAATCATGTTGCTAAGCTGCCTCACTATAGATCTAAAAGTCTATGACAGGTAAGAAACATCATCTTTGGTAGATATAGGGCACGTGAGATAACGGGGCTGTAATGACATGGTGTCACCTCGGTGCCCAGAAGGGTCTTGCAAATATTGGAGCAGGTGGAGACATTTAGAAGAGATACAGGGCTGTAATGGCGAGTTGCCACCTTGATGCCTAGAGGTAGGCAGTGTGAAATTTAGAAGAGATACGGGGCTGTGGTGGCGAGTTGCCACCCTGATGCCTAGAGGTAGGCAGTGTGAAATTTAGAAGAGATACGGGGCTGTGGTGGCGAGTTGCCACCCCGATGCCTAGAGGTAGGCAGTGTGAAATTTAGAAGAGATACGGGGCTGTAATGACGAAATGTCACCCCTGTGCCTAGATGTAGGCAAAATGAGAACGTGCTAGGTTGTGTGAGAACCAGAAAGGTGGTGCTCCCTGCATAAAAGTTTACGTGTGGAGGCGTCTGCGAGTGTGCAGACAGGGGTCTCTACACAGCCGGGAACTCTGCGTAGCGGGCCGAGAAAGGCGCGGACGTAGCGAGCGCGTGTCGAAGATTCGTGGCAGGCGAAGCGTAGCTAGGACGGGCGTCGTCGGCAGACCAACAAGACGAGGTGCGACGTCGCGAAGCGAGACAGCCGTGACGACGATTGGAGCGGCCGACAGCGGAAAGGACACTTACGGCAAACGGTCGGCCGAGCCGGGTCAGCGAGCCGGCAGGTCAACGGGAGCGCGTAAGGCGCGCGGGCAACGAGACGGACACTTCCGTCGAACGGTCATCGTGTGATCTCGTGACGAACTAGCCAAGTCGGGCTAACGAGCGACGAACATTCGTACGACTACGCGGTTAGACCGCAAGCAGGGAAGTGACAATTCAATATTATATCGTGCTGTTAGAACCGACTAGTCTATTGTGAACTAACTATATATTATATGTGATTAAGAGATTGTCTCGTTGTAGTCTGTGAATAGTATATATTCCCGATCTATGTATGTAATTAACAGGTTAGTCTTCCCTATACTAGGGATGGTGTAGATTCTTCCAGGATATGTATCTGAGTCCGAACGGACTAGAATTAATGTCGGGAAAACGTCGGTGAAGAACTCACGACGAGCGGTGAAAGAGCCTCACCCTGAATTGCAACCACTGCGTTAACAAGATAGTTTGTGCCACCAAGAGCACTAACTCCTGATGCAAGTGAACAACGAAGCCTTTGTCTTATCGAGAGCTCAACATGTTGTTATCTATGTGTATCCCACCCATCGGAGGTATATATGCCTATGTGTCCATTTTAAGTTTCTTGCACCTGCACAATTAACAGACAGCGCCAGGAGACACTCTACGCTACATTTTAGTGTTTCTGGAAATTGGATAGGTCAATATGTATTATTTCATTAAGTTGCTAGGAAACATTCGTTATTTTCTGTCATCGTTTCCCGTAGTCTTGCTTAACTGACTCTCACCCGGCTGCGTAACTTCGCCGGGAAACAGTCTGGCTGAGAACACGCGTTATGAATGCACGCATCTAGTACCGCTCCTACGGTGCTCCCATCTCGCGGCCTGGATAATCGAGGCTAGTGCTACTCGGGAATACAATTTGCAGCAAATGTTTTGGGCGAGCTGCCAATCAGTGTCGTTATCGAGATTCTTAATTCAAAAATAAATTAGAATTTAACTTTTCTGTTTATCACTTGTGTCATTATGCGTAGCATAAACTTATATAATTTAACTTTTAGTTTTATTGGTAGCCTGAGAGCCGATCATCGTCTTTACCCGGATTCAGAGTAAACCGGGATCAGTCGTACAGTGAAAACCAGTGTTATCTCCCAGGCGGTAGAACGGGAGCCCTACGGTGCTCCCATATCGAGGCTACATTTCCCCATATTTAACGTACAATCCGAAATAACCTGATTCTGTCTACAAACGCAGAGGATCCTACCGTCATACACATGCATGCAGGGCGTCTTTTATTGGATTTACACTGGGGGGGGGGCATTTCCTGAAAGGGCACTTCTAATGGATACTAGATACACATACATTATTGATGTACATAACCCTCAGGCATGTATGAAAGCTTAATAATTATATTGTGTTATTATCTTTGTATCCACATAGTTGCTGGGCCTACACTGACGGGTGACGACTGCATCTTGGTAAGAAAATAAATGTTACATATATATCCTAGAAACATGTTTTATTACAACCAATACATGCAGTAGTAATAGAAACATGAGACTTTTCCTGCAAGTCAGAAGGTTTGACAGTTGTCTCAATTTGACTAGACGAGTCCCGTGTCGCGGGTGAATTTCCTAACGAATTCACGCTGTCCGTAGATATCCCAGTCTGGAGCCATGCATCTTCTTGTCTTCTCTAAGAATTTGACGACACCGGGTTGAGGGTCATAGTAGGCGGTGCCCACACCATTCAGTGCCACCATGAGTCGGGCGTTTCTCGTGTCCTCACTCCTACTGGTGCTGTGATTATCGACCACCAGGTTGTTGTGGATCACGATCCTTTCGGTCTGCATAGAGTGTGGTACATTCATCATGTTTTCCCACTGCTCGGCTGCCTCGTCCGCAAAGTCAGATGCCTCATCTGGGAAAAGGCGCCTGACGACGCGCACACACTGTGTGTTAACGTTTGGACAACTCACTTTCTCCTCCCTTCTCCCGGGAATGGTCCATCACTCATTAGGTTCAACTTCTTGATTGCCGCATCAGTCACGGTGAGAAGATCGCCGATGAACAATTCACTCCTTTGCAATTTCTTCTGGAATGTTTCAAATATCTCCAGGATGTCGCCCACCACAGTTTGTTGGTGGTTCCGGGTTCTCGGGAACCCTTTGGCTTCAGCCTTCTCCTTCCTGGCATTCTTACTTTCTGGCGCCTGCATCTGTTCCCACAGCACAATGCAAGCTGGTAGGTTGTTCAGCACAGTGTCCGTCAGCTGCAGCTCGTGCTGGGCAAACCTGACATCGTGGTGCCGGGGGAACTGTTTGACATTCCCGGCCAGCGCTGACATCTTCATCTGTCTCGGCGTCCGGAAGAATCGTACGAGTGCCAGTAGATCGGGCTTCCAGATTCCAAACTGAGGTACTGTGCTGACGACCGACTCAATGGCTAAGTTAGACCGGTGCACAGCACACCAGAATGTTGCCAAACCTATCTGCATTTGGTCAGCAAGCAGACGCCATTGTTCACCTTGTGTGCCGGTTTTTTCCGCCTCGCCGTCAGTGGTGACACCAACCAACTTCATGTCTTTACTTTCTGTCAGATCCAGAGCTTTGTTCACCGCTTCATATAGTCCAGGGGCACCGTTCTTATCTGGCAAATGTATGACAACGAACACCCTCGTTACGCTGCCATCACTGTTAGTTATCCGTCCACTTACAAACTTGTGGTCCAACATTTGCCTGTCACAGCTGCCATCGATCTGCACACTGAAGTCTATACATCGGCTGAACATTTGAGACAGACGTACTTTCTCTAGTTCGTATATGACATCGAACATTTGCTTGTAGTATTTGAGTCCCTGTAGTGTAGGTCGATAGATGCAGGAGTAAATGGAACAAATTCCACATCTGCACCATATTCACGCATAGCGCCAAAGTAGTATGCTCGCACATTTGGAGGGGTAGTTTGAGGAGTTTAAGCGATATTCGGGAGGTTTCGAAAGCCTCCCCCCTGAGCAAAGTGAGCCTCCCCCCTGAGCAAAGTGAGTAGTCACGTGACCTGCGCCTCCTAGCGGAAAGAAGTGTACCTAAGCGTCCGTAGTGCCATCTAGCGCTAAGCGTCCGTAGTGTCATCTAGCGACTCGGACTTTAAAACATACTCGGACTTTAAAACATGTGATGTATGTATGTATGTATGAAGAATTAGTACTAAGGGAATAACTAGTAAAAACCACAGTTTGAAAGTTGATTAGGTTGTTAATGATAACGAGGAGTGTAGAGAGGTATTAGGTGTGTATGAATGTACGTGTATGAGAGGAGAGAGAGGATGTGCGTGTGTGAAAGAACTAACGAAACACAAGAGTATATACGAGTACACATGTATTTTATTAACGAATGAATACAAGAATTAATGGTCGATTTCAGCATCCCAATCTTCGACAACATCCTCCACCAGGGAAGGAACAGGGTCTGCATCAAAGGGAGGCCGTGTCTCTAGGAGTTCGCGTAGTACGTGACAGAACAAGTAATAATGATTGTCGCGGTGCTCCTCCTCTCTGAAACATATATGAAAACGTTGTATATATTATATATATATATATATGAATTATATTATACAAAGTACAACCGGGTGGAATAAGCCAGTGATGTAACCAGACACCGCGTAGGGAATCGACATACGATAAAAGGGCAAGCTAGATCAACGGACTATGATACAATACGTAATGGAGACGTCTGCTGACGTGATCGGTAACCAAACACCGCATACCTAGTCGAAACGACAAGAGATCAAGTGAGATCAGCATACACATAGATAAGAAAGACTGTGTATATACATTGGAGAGAATGAGAAACGGGGTAAGAGAAAACATAAATAAGGTAATAAAATATTGTTGTAATCGTTGAACACTCACGTGCAATCCTCAATACTGGAGACACTTCCTGTCATACTCCAGGTATCATTGCAATCCTCAATACGGGAGTCACTGGAGACACTTCCTGTCAGACTCCAGATATATGAAAACTTTGAAAATGCGTTAAGTCTTTTCAATCACGAGACTGTACAAACAATGGAGTCACGAGTTGAACTCCGCTCTCTGCCCGTACTCGTTAGCGGGTGCAGTATGAGATAAGCCGCGTGACTCGACACTCACGAGAAGCCACTACGCTACGTCCATCCATACACGTGTTCCAACTTCCAACAGTTTACTTACCACAATTCTCATTCTTCAAACTGTCATATACATCTTGTGTCACAGGTGCTCGTTAGCGGGTGCATTCCGTACATGGTCTAGTCTGTTACATGTTTGCCTTCCATACATGGTCTAGCTTGTTACATGTCTGCCTTCCATACATGGTCTAGCTTGTTACATGTTTGCCTTCCATACATGGTCTAGCTTGTTACATGTTTGCCTTCCATACATGGTCTAGCCTGGTACATGTTTGCCTTTCGTACATGGTCTAGCTTGTTACATGTCTGCCTTCCATACATGGTCTAGCTTGTTACATGTTTGCCTTCCATACATGGTCTAGCTTGTTACATGTTTGCCTTCCATACATGGTCTAGCTTGTTACATGTTTGCCTTCCATACATGGTCTAGCTTGTTACATGTTTGCCGTCCATACATGGTCTAGCCTGGTACATGTTTGCCTTTCGTACATGGTCTAGCTTGTTACATGTCTGCCTTCCATACATGGTGGTATAGCTTGTTACATGTTTGCCTTCCATACATGGTCTAGCCTGGTACATGTTTGCCTTTCGTACATGGACTAGCATGTTATATGTTTGCCTTCCATACACGGACTAGCTTGTTACATGTTTGCCTTCCATACATGGTCTAGCTTGTTACATGTTTGCCTTTCGTACATGGTCTAGCTTGTTACATGTTGACCTTCCATACATGGACTAGCATGTTATATGTTTGCCTTCCATATGGCTAGCTTGTTACATGTTTGCCTTCCATACATGGTCTAGCTTGTTACATGTTTGCCTTCCATACATGGTCTAGCTTGTTACATGTTTGCCTTCCGTACATGGTCTAGCTTGTTACATGTTTGCCTTCCATACATGGTCTAGCTTGTTACATGTTTGCCTTCCATACATGGTCTAGCTTGTTACATGTTTGCCTTCCATACATGGTCTAGCTTGTTACATGTTTGCCTTCCGTACATGGTCTAGCTTGTTACATGTTTGCCTTCCGTACATGGTCTAGCTTGTTACATATTTGCCTTCCGTACATGGTCTAGCTTGTTACATATTTGCCTTCCGTACATGGACTAGCTTGTTACATATTTGCCTTCCATACATGGTCTAGCTTGTTACATGTTTGCCTTCCGTACATGGTCTAGCTTGTTACATGTTTGCCTTCCGTACATGGATTAGTTTGTTACATGTTTGCCTTCCGTACATGAACTAGCTTGTTACATGTTTGCCTTCCATACATGGACTAGCTTGTTACAGGTCTGCCTTTCATACATGGTCTAGCTTGTTACATGTTTGCCTTCCGTACATGGTCTAGCTTGTTACATGTTTGCCTTCCGTACATGGATTAGCTTGTTACATGTTTGCCTTCCATACATGGACTAGCTTGTTACATGTTTGCCTTCCATACATGGACTAGCTTGTTACAGGTCTGCCTTTCATACATGGTCTAGCTTGTTACATGTTTGCCTTCTTTGTTACATGTTTGCCTTCCGTACATGGACTAGCTTGTTACATGTTTGCCTTCCATACATGGACTAGCTTGTTACAGGTCTGCCTTTCATACATGGTCTAGCTTGTTACATGTTTGCCTTCCGTACATGGACTAGCTTGTTACATGTTTGCCTTCCATACATGGTCTAGCTTGGCGGAAAGTGAAGGAGCTAGTGTCTGCTGAGGGGGAATTAGCCTGTCACGGGACCGACCTCCTAGTGGAAGTAGTACCACCTGGCGGGTAATGAAGGAGTAATGAGGGAATATTAAAGGCTAATTGACGTAGACTGTGTCTGCTGATATATATATCACTCTGGGCTGGAGCACTCATGGGGAAATTCTAAGATGGTGCCCGCCTCCACGTGACCTACCCCCTGGAGGAAAGAAGTGTAAGTAGTAAGGATATTTTATTTGCTATTTTGTTTGTATGACTGCCAGTTTAAATGGTTATTTATTATGATGCCTAAAAATGAAATTGATGGCACATTCATTCTGTCATGCATTGTCCGACATGTCCTGTCTCCCTTGTAACACTTTGTCGTGATTGCCCAAAGACACACAACTCCCATGTAACACTTTGTGTCACTATTGCCCAAAGACCCCCACTCCAATATAACACTTTGTGTCACTATTGCCCAAAGACCCCCACTCCCATGTAACCTTTATGACTATTGCCCAAAGTCCCCCACTCGAATGTAACACTTTGTGTCACTATTGCCCAAAGACCCCCACTCCCATGTAACCTTTGTCACTATTGCCCCAAAACCCCCACTCCCGTGTAACACTTTGTCACTATTGCCCAAAGACTCCACCCCCATGTAACACTGTCACTATTGCCTAAAGACCCACACTCCCATGTAACACGTTGTCACTATTGCCCAAAGACCCCACTCCCATGTACCACTTTGTCACGATTGCCCAAAGACCCCCACTCCCCCTTGTCACTATTGCCCAAAGACCCCCACTCCCATGTAACACTGTCACTATTGCACAGACCCACACTCCCATATAACACTTTGTTACAAGTCCCCCACTCCCATGTACCACTATGTCACTATTGCCCAAAGACCCCAACTCCCAAGTAACACCGTGTCACTATTGCCAAAAGACCCCACTCCCATGTAACACGTTGTCACTATTGCCCAAAGACCCCCACTCGAATGTAACACTTTGTGTAACTATTGTCCAAAGACCCCCACTCCCCCTTGTCACTATTGCCCAAAGACCCCCACTCCCATGTAACACTGTCACTATTGCCCAAAGACCCACACTCCCATATAACACTTTGTTACAAGTCCCCCACTCCCATGTACCACTATGTCACTATTGCCCAAAGACCCCAACTCCCAAGTAACACCTTGTCACTATTGCCAAAAGACCCCACTCCCATGTAACACGTTGTCACTATTGCCCAAAGATCCCCACTCGAATGTAACACTTTGTGTAACTATTGTCCAAAGACCCCCACTCCCATGTAACCTTTGTCACTTTTGCCCAAAACCCCCCACTCCCATGTAACACTTTGTCACTATTGCCCAAAGACCCCACCCCCATGTAACACTGTCACTATTGCCCAAAGACCCACACTTCCATGTAACACGTTGTCACTATTGCCCAAAGACCCCACTCCCATGTACCACTTTGTCACGATTGCCCAAAGACCCCCACTCCCCCTTGTCACTATTGTCCAAAGACCCCCACTCCCATGTAACACTGTCACTATTGCCCAAAGATCCACACTCCCATATAACACTTTGTTACAAGACCCCCACTCCCATGTACCACTATGTCACTATTACCCAAAGACCCCAACTCCCAAGTAACACCTTGTCACTATTGCCAAAATACCCCACCCCTATGTAACACGTTGTCACTATTGCCCAAAGACCCCCACTCCCATGTACCACTTTGTCACTATTGCCCAAAGACCCCCACTCCCATGTAACACTTTGTCACAAGACCCCCACTCCCATGTACCACTATGTCACTATTGCTCAAAGACCCCCAATTCCATATAACACTTTGTTACAAGACCCCCACACAGCTCCATAACAGTCTCACACAGCTTCCTGACAGTCCCACATAGTTCCTGACAGTCCCACACAGCTCCCGGACAGTACCACACAGTTCGTTCCCTGTCAGTCCCACACAGCTCCCTGACAGTCTCACACAGCTCCCTGACAGTCCCACACAGCTCCCTGAAAGTACTACACAATTCCCTGACAGTCACACACAGCTCCCTGACAATCACACACAGCTCCTGACAGTCCAAAACAGCTCCTGACAGTACCACACAGCTACCTGACAGTCCCACACAGCTCCTGGCAGTCCCACACAGCTCCCTGACAGTCCCACACAACTGCATAACAGTCTCACACAGCTTCCTGACAGTCCCACACAGTTCCTGACAATCCCACACAGCTCCCTGACAGTACCACACAGCTCACATACAGTCTCACACAGCTCCCTGACAGTCCCACACAGCTCCTGACAGTCACACACACACAGCTCCTGACAGTCCCACACAGTTCCCTGACTGTCCCATCCCTGACAGTCCCACACAGCTCCCTGACAGTCATACACAACTCCCTGACATTCTCATACAGCTCATGACAGTCAGGCACAGCTCCCTGACAGTCACACACAGCTCCCTGACAGTCCCACACAGCTTCCGACAGTCACACGCAGTTCCCTGACAGTCCCACACAGTTACCCGACAGTCACACAAAACTCCTGACAGTCCCACACAGCTCCATAACAATATTACACAGCTTCCTGACAGTCCCACACAGTTCCTGGCAGTCCCATACAGCTCATGACAGTCAGGCACAGCTCCTGACGACAGTCACACCCAGCTCCCTGACAGTCCCACACAGCTTCCGACAGTCACACACAGTTCCCTGACAGCCCCACACAGTTACCCGACAGTCACACCAACTCCTGACAGTCCCACACAGCTCCCCGACAGTACCACATAGCTCCCTGACAGTATCACACAGTTCCTCGTCAGTCCCATACAGCTCCCTGACAGTCCCACACAGCTCCCTGAAAGTACTACACAATTCCCTGACAGTCCCACACAGCTCCCTGACAGTCACAAACAGCTCCCCGGCAGTACCACACAATTCCCTGACAGTCACACACAGCTCCCTGACAGTCCCACACAGCTCCTGACCGTCACACACACAGCTCCTGACAGTCACACACAGTTCCCTTACAGTCTCACACAACTCTTGACAGTCAAACACAGCTCCCTGACAGTACCACACAGTTCGTTCCCTGTCAGTCCCACACAGCTCCCTGACAGTCCCACACAGCTCCCTGACAGTCCCACACAACTCCCTGACATTCCCATATAGCTCATGACAGTCAGGCACAGCTCCTGACAGTCACACACAGCTCCCTGACAGTCCCACACAGCTTCCGACAGTCACACACAGTTCCCTGACAGTCCCACACAGTTACCCGACAGTCACACAAAACTCCACACAGCTCCATAACAGTATTACACAGCTTCCTGACAGTCCCACACAGTTCCTGGCAGTCCCACACAGCTCCTGACAGTCCCACACAATTCCCTGACTGTCCCATACAATTCTTGACAGACACACACAGCTCTCTGACAGCCCCACACAGCTCCCTGACAGTCCCACACAGCTCCCTGACAGTCACACGCAGCTCCCTGACAGTCACACACAACTCCCTGACATTCCCATACAGCTCATGACACTCAGGCACAGCTCCTGACAGTCACACACAGCTCCCTGACAGTCCCACACAGCTTCCGACAGTCACACACAGTTCCCTGACAGTCCCACACAGTTACCCGACAGTCACACAAAACTCCACACAGTTCCATAACAGTATTACACAGATTCCTGACAGTCCCACACAGTTCCTGGCAATCCCACACAGCTCCTGACAGTCCCACACAATTCCCTGACTGTCCCATACAATTCTTGACAGACACACACAGCTCTCTGACAGCCCCACACAGCTCCCTGACAGTCCCACACAGCTCCCTGACAGTCACACACAACTCCCTGACATTCCCATACAGCTCATGACAGTCAGGCATAGCTCCTGACAGTCACACACAGCTCCCTGACAGTCCCACACAGCTTCCGACAGTCACACACAGTTCCCTGACAGCCCCACACAGTTACCCGACAGTCACACAAACTCCTGACAGTCCCACACAGCTCCCCGACAGTACCACATAGCTCCCTGACAGTACCACACAGTTCCTCGTCAGTCCCATACAGCTCCCTGACAGTACCACACAGCTCCGTGACAGTCCCACACTGATCTCTGAAAGTACCACACAATTTCCTGACAGTCCCACACAGCTCCCTGACAGTCACACACACACACACAGCTCCCCGACAGTACTACACAATTCCCTGACAGTCCCACACAGCTCCAGACAGTCACACACAGCTCCTGACAGTCCCACCGACTTAGCTTCACGACCATGTCCGATGACGACGACGATGATGATGAGGCAAGTGTAATCTGTGAAATTCTAAGATGGCGTCCATCTCCACGTGATCTACCCCCTGGAGGAAAGAGGTGTAAGTAGTGGACCCACCTGCCCTCGCCGCCGTGGGTAGTTATGTATGTATGTGTATGTACGTATTTTGTGAGTTCTACTGTCCAAAGAGTGAAATTTTGTGAGTTCTACTGTGGTGTCCTAGCCTTACACGCATGCACGCACGCATGCACCCACCCACCGTCGCCGTCCCCACCCGCCCTCGCCGCCGCCCTTCGGGGAAGGGCGGCGCGCGCGCGCCGCCTCTGCGGCGGCGAGGGCGGGTGGGGACGGCGACGGTGGGTGGGTGCATGCGTGCGTGCATGCGTGTAAGGCTAGGACACCACAGTAGAACTCACAAAATTTCACTCTTTTGACAGTAGAACTCACAAAATACGTACATACACATACATACATAACTACCCACGGCGGCGAGGGCAGGTGGGTCCACTACTTACACCTCTTTCCTCCAGGGGGTAGATCACGTGGAGATGGACGCCATCTTAGAATTTCACAGATTACACTTGCCTCATCATCATCATCGTCGTCATCGGACATGGTCGTGAAGCTAAGTCGGTGGGACTGTCAGGAGCTGTGTGTGACTGTCTGGAGCTGTGTGGGACTGTCAGGGAATTGTGTAGTACTGTCGGGGAGCTGTGTGTGTGTGTGACTGTCATGGAGCTGTGTGGGACTGTCAGGAAATTGTGTGGTACTTTCAGAGATCAGTGTGGGACTGTCACGGAGCTGTGTGGTACAGTCAGGGAGCTGTATGGGAACTGACGAGGAACTGTGTGGTACTGTCAGGGAGCTATGTGGTATTGTCGGGGAGCTATGTGGGACTGTCAGGAGTTTGTGTGACTGTCGGGTAACTGTGTGGGGCTGTCAGGGAACTGTGTGTGACTGTCGGAAGCTGTGTGGGACTGTCAGGGAGCTGTGTGTGACTGTCAGGAGCTGTGCCTGACTGTCATGAGCTGTATGGGAATGTCAGGGAGTTGTGTGTGACTGTCAGGGAGCTGTGTGGGACTGTCAGGGAGCTGTGTGGGGCTGTCAGAGAGCTGTGTGGGGCTGTCAAGAATTGTATGGGACAGTCAGGGAATTGTGTGGGACTGTCAGGAGCTGTGTGGGACTGCCAGGAACTGTGTGGGACTGTCAGGAATCTGTGTAATACTGTTATGGAGCTGTGTGGAGTTTTGTGTGACTGTCGGGTAACTGTGTGGGACTGTCAGGGAACTGTGTGTGACTGTCGGAAGCTGTGTGGGACTGTCAGGGAGCTGTGTGTGACTGTCAGGAGCTGTGCCTGACTGTCATGAGCTGTATGGGAATGTCAGGGAGCTGTGTGTGACTGTCAGGGAGCTGTGTGTGACTGTCAGGGAGCTGTGTGGGACTGTCAGGGAGCTGTGTGGGGCTGTCAGAGAGCTGTGTG